>CM076571.1:190757127-191059342 GCA_034641835.2 Pinus albicaulis | reverse complement strand
TATGATGAACTCTGATCCTTCCCCAACCATCGACCTTCACCTTCAAACTCGGTCTCGCCAGTACCCTAAGCCTCCCGCTCAGTTTGCCCATGAGCCTCTTTCTTCAGGTTCTACAAAGCCTCTTTCGACATCCAGTGGCCCCTTACATATCCCTCAACCCAAATTTGAGGTTCATACCAAGATTCCTAAGGGACCATTACGTCGAAATGCTACTTCCGGTCAAGCTTCTCATTCGTATAGCATAGTGGATGATTTGGCGCAATCTCCTGCTGCCATTTCCACACTGGAACTCCTCCAGTCATGCCCTTCCCAAAAGAAGGCTCTACTATCTGCCGTGGGCACTGTAGATCCTACTAATGACCAAATGATTGTGTTCGACGCCCATCAATCAGACCATCCTCCTCTTCATGCTTCCGTCGCCTTCCAACTCCCAGTCAAAATTTAGAACGCCAACGTTTCTCGGTGTATAATTGATGAGGGGGCATCTACCTGTGTGATGTCCGCTTCGGTTTGGAAACAACTCAGATCTCCTGAGCTAGCCCCTTCCACGATCACCCTTCGAGCGGGGGACGGCCACGCCTCGCAGCCCATTGGCTTTTTTTGTAATTTTCCTATCACCCTTGCTGGTAAGACCGTTTACGTTGACGTTGAAGTCATTGATGCCCCTCTAGACTACAACATTCTATTGGGGTGAAGCTACACCTATGCCATGTCCACTGTCCCATCCGCGGATTTTCGCAAGATGTCTTTCCCTCACAATGGAAATATAGTCACCATTGACTAGCTGTCTTACCATGAGCCGTCGTCTCAGACCTCTCCGGAGACAGCCATCTCTTCTGTAGCCAATAAGCAAATCGTTGATTCCTTGACCAGTGTCTCCCCTGGCGTCTACAAAGATTCTTCCCTGCTTGGAACTTATCCTGGTCTTCCCCCTCCTCACGTCTCTGATCCCAGCTTATCGAATGTTTGTCTGATGCAATTGTCTCAAGCTGCCCTTAAGCGACCCGCTTCGGATAGTCAACAACCTCAGACTCAACCTCGCCCCCCGCAACCCGCTCCTAGCCCTTCATCTCCGCCAGCCGGACCTCCTCCTTCTGGCCCTTCTCCTCCAGCTGGTGTCCTTGAACCCCTTTATCCCCCTGGATTGGTTCCCACAAGCCTTAATCACCTCGGAGCCATCCCTCCTGGTCATTATCCCGCTGGTCAGATACCGTTCCTAGCTCCCCCTCTCGGAGTCTATTCGGTCCCCGTCATGTCCACCCTCTTTATCCCTAACTTGACCCTGGGTATACCCGTCTGGTACCTTGACCCTCCAGCCGCTACCCCTCCTGGTCACCCCAAACCCTATCTTGCTTTGACACTGGTTCAACCGGTCCCTCTTGGTTCCTCCGTTGCGACCATGCCCCCTGCACCTCCCCAGGACCCTACCCCTATGGTGACAGCTCCAGGAAAGAAAGGCAAAGCTCGCAAGGGGGCATCCAAAGGCAAGGCCACCCCGACTGACCCTGCTCCTCCTCCGCCCGCAAAGCCTTGTGCCTTGTGTGATGTCGTCAGTCACGCCACCCATACTTGTCTTGAGTTGCCCCATATTCAACCCATGGTTAAAGTTGCGTTCCCTGAGTCTATGGTCTTTGACCCTTCTCTTCCGTCCTCGTCCGTAACCAAGAACCCAAAGACTATTCGCACTAGAAAACCTGTGCTTTGTGTGGTATCCATGGCCATTACTCCCACCATTGTCCTCACCTGACGCATTACCGCGCCTCTTTAGAAGTAGTTCGAGAGTATGAGGTTGAACAAAATTAATCCGCCTCTCCCATACTCACGCAGTATGCTTCGGGCCAGCTTGAGGATCCCCCTGCTCCCATCGACATTCCCCCCCCTGATGTTCAGATGATGGAGTCTACTATGACCATTCTTTACCTATCCTCCTCTGTGCGACCTTTAGAGCCTAGTCCCCTTGCATCCTCCCCTGTGGCCTCGCTTGACCCCCCTTCAGCGACCACCCTGGACCCCCTCGTTTCTACCCATACACGAGATCACTCCACCCATATATTTGTTGACCTCCGCAGCCCGAGTCCTCGCCATACCTCCTATAGCCCTCATATACCACCCTCTAGTTTGTATATGAGTCATAGCCATCCTGCTCATTACACTCCCTCTCACAGTTGCCGCTCGATGTCTTCCATACACTCGCGCTGCCGTCATTGTATCTCCACCCCCCATTTGTTGTTTTGTAACACCATTCCGCAGGACCTCCTGTCCCCACCCTTTATCGGTTATGCCGATGGTGCAAGTCGTTACTCCAGGAATCTAGCCTCGGCAGGTTGGGCCATTTTCACCCCCTTGCATTCCCTTGTCCTCTCAAACGGGGTCTGCATTGGTACTTCCACCAACAATCAGGCTGAATATGATGCAGTGCGTGGTCTCTTAGCCGATGCCCTATTTCATCGCATCCTCCATCTGCATGTTCGTTTGGATTCCCTAATTCTTGTCATGAAACTAAATGGTGTTTATCATGTGCATAACCCTGTGCTGTTTAGACGATATTTACGAGTGAAACTCTTGATACGTGAATTTGAAACCATAACTTTCAACCATGTACCTCGAGAACAAAATCACTATGTAGATAGTATTGCAAACCATGTTCTAGATTGGCATTTATCACATGCATTTCATACAAGACAATAACATTCATAATCATTAAAAACGATGCATATCCATCATATGTGTCGCAAAACATGTGTTTATAATCCATCTACTCTGATACATATGACATTCCCATAGCATGTTACAAAAACTCAAAACTGGGGGCACCACCTGCCCCTACATACACACTAGGGGGCACCACATGCCCCACACCTACTCAGTATCTGGCGGATCCCGAGCCAATGGCTCTGCCCCTGCAGCCCGTAGATCACGTATGCCTTGACCGGCCATCGCCATGCGCCGCATGACACCTCGCCATTCCGAGGGAAGACCAATGCATGCCTCCACGTACTAGTCGTCTAAGTCTTGCTACCCGCGCTCTAAAACTCCAGTCAGCAACGTCTCGCATCTATGGCGGATGTCCTCCAGAAGGGCGGTCGTATCCTCATTGCGCGCTGCTCTCGACCCACTCGACTCTGCAGCTCCAGAGGCTGCCAGGCGTCCCATATATCCGGCCGGTTTTACCGAAGCTATATCTGCATACCAAAAGTACATGAATCAGTACCATATCTACTATTCAATAAGTTTAACATGCCCATACAAGAAATAGTAATCTGTCACTTACCATCGGGCCCACATACTCGACCAGGCGGAAGTGGCAGGTTCGGATCTCCACAATAACTCATCCCACTATAGGGATAGTTGTCAATGTATAATGACATCTGATCCCAATGGGCAAAGAACTCAGGTTGAAACACTCGCCCGACCGCCCCTCCTCCTCCTCTACACAGTAGCCGTCCCCACCGGCGCATCCTGGGCTCTCTCGGGCCCCCATCCGGGAGTTGTATACGAGTTCATAAGGCCAGGATCTTCTCAAAGAAGAAGGCACACAATAAAGTCCCATACGAGCAATCGTGGTTCACTTGCCGCTTGCAGAGCGACAACTGTCGTTTTAGCGACACCAGCATCATTTGGGCCCACCCATAGTAGGTCCCACTCAACACACTCTCCACAATCATCATCTGCCCTCCAGTGATGTGATGGAGCGTCTGGTTGCCCAGGATACGCAGCACCGCTGCGGCCACTGCACGGGTCTCTAATCTCTCTAGATCCCCGATCGGTATCCGAGTCCCCTTGACTTGGAGACCCGGTTGACAATGTCGCTCCACAAACTCCATGATATGTCGCCCCCGCGGTAATACTGGCTGCGTGTTTCCCACCATCCCCAGTGGCGGGAGACCCGTCAGGAAATACACATCCTGGACTGTCAGTTCGATCCTGTGCCCCTGCACTACAAATACCTCATGCTCTGGATCCCAGTAACTGATAATCCGGGCCAACAAAGGCTCTCCCACTCTCATCAAAGGGTTCTCCAAAAACTTTAGAACCCCAAACCTGGCCAACACACGACGGACACCCTGATCTGCCTGGATCTCTACCCGTAATGTACCCAGGTCTCTCTCTCTCTAGTTAACCCGTATATCTGCCATATCTGCACAAAAACATCATCTTTGTCAGCATACAGATAGGGAATACCATAACCAAACACAAAAACCCAACTCTCAGCCATAAAACAGCACTAAAACCCCCTCATCTTCCAGGTCGCACTTTTCTGCCCAATTCTGGGACAGGTCACAGTTTTTGCCCTGAAACCTGCTTCCCAGGTCGCACTTTTTGGCCCAAAAAGTGCGACCCGGCCGTAGAGATGAAGGAGGGTCTGTTACTGAGATTTTGGGCCCTAAACTAAACTTTCAATCCATCAAAATGAAAGAGTAAGGTTAGGCCTCTTACCTGCAACTGACGGATCTCGATTCCAACGGTCGGTTTGTCCGCTACGCTCGCCACAAGATTTAGGGCCTTCTCTCCTCTCTACATTCACCACAGCAACACTAGCAAATGAGTGAATTTGGAGGGAAAACTGCCTTATTAAAAGAGAACCCTTGTTTCTTCTTTCACCTGCTGCGACCATACCGTAGCCCCGTTTGACAAACCGTCTGCACCGTTGGAAAGCTCTCACCGAGCCCTCAAATGGGTATCTGTTAGTTTTTTGTGATTTGATACTTCACCAGGACACATTTTGTCCAAGATGGGTCACTTCACCTCCCCCCAAAATCGAATTTCCTCACTTACAACACTTGTACTTGGGGCACCACTTTGCCTCCATACTTGTCTTTGTTCGTGTCGATTTTCGTCATGAGATGCCATCTTGTACTCATGTTTTCATGGTCCCCCATGGGACCTTTCCTGTGTGGCAGCACCATCGAGTCGCCCTTGTTTAGAGCATCCAAGTGGAGTCATCATCACATTCATGGAGTCTATCCCGAGTCCCTTTGTACCCCGCTATAGTCCTCCATCCCTCATTGCTTGGTTTCTCTCTTGTGTTGCACATTATGGCCTTCAGTCCCACTGTCCCTTATCCCTGATGATATTGTGTCAGTCGCTGCCATGTCATTCATGCCCTTTATGCTCTAGCAAGGGAAGTCTTCCATTCGCTACTCAGTCCCCTCCATTCCACCATCATCATTGGTATTAGTCTGTCCGTCGCTCTACTATTTTCTCTCGTGCCTTAGTTGAGGATCTCTCATTGCCTCACCTATGGCGGACCTCCTTCTATCGACATCAGCTTCTTCATTCCAGAAGACAGGTCTAGAGGGCGGTGTACCTTGGTTCCAACTTCCACTCTTGTTCGGTGCCTCGGATCAGGCAAAGGGATCTCTCATTTCCCTTTGACTTGATTGTTTCTCCACTCCAGCTCCTTCCAGCATGATCGAGATCTATAGAATTGATGGTTCAGTGATGCAGTAACAGCTCTTGGTGATTCCTGGGTGTGTGTGAGATGTATCAGCCCTCATGACGGGGTATCCCTACAGGTAGCCCCCCACATGCCCGGATGACCTCTTCATTGCAGCCCTTGATGTAGTTCCATATATTTGATGATGTCGGCCTTAGCCGCTTGCAGCGCCTCTTTGATTTGCATGTATCAGTCAGATTTTGCGAGCCCTTCCCCATTTACAGGGGGCATTTGGGTTGTATTTGTATCTCATGTACTCGGATATTATTGTATAAGTCCTGGCTGTTATCCCAGGCACATCATGTATGGGGGATTCTTCATTGTATTTTTATCTGGCTCATGATTATGCCGGCTGTACTTTATGGTTTGGTCACTTGTTTACTGAACACACTATTCTTTTGTACCTTGTCTCGGCGGGCATAGGTATGCCTCCCCCGCCACCTTTCGCACAGGTACCCTCTCATAAAAAGAGACTTGTTGCACCTGTAAGTCTCGTCTCCTCAGGATCTAGTTCTTCGGCACCTTAGTCTACCTCACATTTCTCTCTCTGACTTCCCTCTTGATGTCTGGTGATTGAGTTCTTAGAACGTACTTCGGTCATACGATTTGCTCCTAACACTTGCACGTTGGGGGGCAATCTGTTACACCATTTTTTGGTCATCTAACCTATCATCATTATATGGACCCAAGTACACCATATAAGACCAATTTTACCCTAAGTAAAATTGCTCTCAATATGTAAAATAACTTAATAAACCACATTTATTAGGTTGTTTATGGTCTAAACAGGAAACCCCAAAAGGAAATATTAAACAAACCTATATTTGTTTGATTTTCCTCATGGAATAATTAATTAAACCATAATTTAATTAGTATTCCTAATCATTTTTAACCCAAAACAAAGAAATTAATTAGATAAACCTTTATTTATCTTATTATTTTCTAAGAATAATTATTTAAATCTTATTTAGATAATATTCCTTGTTAAATATGACCAAATCACCCACAAATAATTAAATAAATCATTATTTATTTGATTATCCTCCAACCACTTCCTTAAAAAGATAAATAAATCATTTATTTATTTATTATTAACAAATAAAGGGATTTGACCCAAGTCAAATACTTTTTCCCTCCAAGAAATATAATAAAATATTCCATAAAAGGTGGATCTATATTTGGTTAACATTATTTTCATCATGCACCAAGATCTAGAATGACCCAATATTTTGTTATAAATAGGAGGGTTTTTCCTACCATTCTTCACCTTTTGTTGCCTATTAGATAACTCTGGATCTATACACTTGGTCACCTTTTTTCTACATTATTTGCTGTGTGAGCTCCCTTTGAGTTCTATCTTTGTCTGGGTTTTCTACACCAACAAGAGAGAGAGATTCTAGATCTGAAGTGCTGAGGACTTCCAAGAACCCATCCCATTGAGGAGGATTGGATACGCCTTCTTGTTTTCTTCCCAGGTGCCCTTAATACAAAAATTCTTTCAAAAATTGTTCTTGTCTTGTCTATTGGATATATGGAGCAAACCCTTCTTTTTACTTCTTAATGTATTTCTATGCATAGATCTGGTTTTTTGCAGCTCTTTTCTTGATCAACTAACTGCATATCTAAAGATATTGGCAGCCACTTTTGATGTTAGGGTTATTAGTTATGCGTAGCTAAAGTGGTATTTTTTCGTACACTTTGACAAAGGATTCATACTAACAACCTTGGAAGGGAAAATTTTGGATGCACATTTGTGTGAAATTCCTTTGGGAAAATAATAGAGAGATATTATGGGTATGCACAAATTTTCCATTAACATGGGATATCCACTAGTGTCATAGGTGTCATTGGCAAAGGTGGGCTCAAATTCTAGGCTTCCACTACAACAACGAGCATGAGCTCAACCATTATCATCGGCATCGACACAATGAAGGTCGAAACCATCAAAAACTCATCTTAGGTAGCATGAAAACTAGATAGTTCCCAAGTAAGATAGAGAAGAACACTCAATGTATAGAAAAGAGAGAGAAGGACAATCCACTACATCCAAATCAAATGGGATCCACCCTATAACTAACATATTTTTTTGGAAACTTCTAGAGAAATTTAGCTACAAGATACTTGTCATTTTTAAAAGTATTCTAGTGGTTTTTAAATACCATTAGTTTTTTATGGATAGGGTGTTGATTCTTGAGTTATATATATATGGATCAATTTGATGTAAATGAGGAGAAATTTTTTGGTGTAGGATAAACTCTATCAAAATTTTCCTATAATTTGCTGGGACTTTTGAAGTTTTCTAAGGAATAATTATGAAGTGTGTTTTGGGTTGTCAATTCTTATTCTTCATGTAATTCTAAGAGCCCATATTTGTATTTTGAGTTTTTCATGATATGTTAGGCGAATAAATCTCTCCTTTAAATTAGAGCAAAAAAATCACTCTTACATTTAATTATCGATTCGAGTAAATTTATTTTTTACAAGATTGTCACGCAAATTCTATGATAAGGCAAATGATGATCATTATAAAATAACCTCAACCAACAATCATTTCACACTCACACTCAGTGATCATCAAAGATGTTATACACTCAACACAAATTCAATGCAAGGAAATATTGCAAAATACGCTACTCTATCACTCAAGCACTCTCACAAAACTCCTTAAAACCATCACTCATTCATTCTACACACATAAAAGAAAGTGAAATCCAAAATGTAACATCAAAGAAAATAATTCACTCCCACATTAATATGAAGGACTAGTTGAGGACTTAAGTTGTGACACCAACCAAAGCTTACTAAAAGGAATTATATTACACACAAAATTAACAGTAACAACAACAGTAACAAAAATCACATAACTAAGAATAATTTATGCAATTAAGTATTCTATTATAACTCATCAATTATCCATGCTAAAAAGGAGGGTCATTCCTCCTTAACAAGGGTTGGTGCACTAAAAATCACGTGGGATACTCAGAGGAAATTATTGAATGACAAAGTTGAGAATTTTCATTAATAAAAGTATTAGGATTACAAATATTTGGTGTTTCCCCCCTTCCAATCCTATTCTTTGGTCTTCTCTCTTTCTACCTAGCCCTTGCGAACAAAAAAATTCATTTTTTCTATATATCTTAATTACAATAATAATATCATCATGAGAATCTTTCGATTCTCATGTGATCTTAAAATAAAAATATATATTAACAGTTACACAATTTTTTGCATGGAAGGGGTGAGACTATAAAAAATTCCTTTAATTACAAATAAAGTTACAAAACATCTCAACCAAATTATCTAGATGCTCCACAAATATATTCAAGTAATGATTTGTTTCTTTTGATTTTGACACACTCTTGGATATGGTTTGATTAGGAAAGGAAACACATTCTTAAAAAAAATGCTTGTGAAACACCAACGTATCTTACAGACTTTAATCCAATTGGTAGAGGAAATGAAGTGTAATCCTGTAACAACAAGATTTGACAAACCATACAAATGCGAAATAACCCATAGTTTAGTTTTATGATAAAAAGTAGTCAAGGACAATATTTATAATATCAAATTATAAGTAGTATTAGACAAATAAATGAAGAAGTGAAAAAGGGAATAGTTAAGTGAATAAGGATTGTTACAGTAATAAGATATGGTATCATTGGTAAAAAAGGATTAAAATAAATAGGAAAATAAGTAGTAAAAACATGACAATTATGTGACCGAACATAACGTTTTTAGGTAACCGTTTAGTGGTTGGTTTTCGATATCCCTCTCAGTATTTCTGGGTGTCTTCGAGGCGGCATACTCGATTAGTCATGATGTTCACAAAGATGGTATGAGCATGTTCATATTAGCTGAAATAACTCAAGGAAGACAACAGAGAATTACCTCTTTGACAACTTTAAATCCTTTGAGAGCGCTTACGCAAAGAAAAGCAAGAGTCCTTCCTCCACCGGCTCCAAATCGAATCACCGCCAAAAGCACCCGTAACTCTCGATATAACAAGTATTCCTATCAATTAAATCAACGATAAACATCTAGATTATACACATCCAGCCATTCATATCATACTAAACAAATATTGAAATAACAATATAACATTAAGCATCAAATGGACAAACAAACATAGTTCTATTGATTTTGAAAGAAGGAGGATTACAACCACCTGGTTGTACTCAAGCCCTCCGCCTCCCAATCTCTTCTCTACCAAGTGAAGAAGTCCAAGCCAACAAGCTTCCTAGGAGCCTCTTTGACTCTTGGCCTTCACAATGTCACACTATTCTCTATTCCACTAGTATGCAAGAACTTTTGAGCAATCCTTCGACCCTCAATTAAGAGCCTTCAAACTCTCCTTCTTATAGGAGAGGGAGAAAGCCATTGTTTCCTTTCTCTTTCCACTAGTTTGGAATGGAAAAGGCTTAGATGTTTCCTGATCTCCATGCTTTTGTCTCTCTCTTAGAGTTCAAATTTCCTTCTATGGAAATGACCAATAATGAATCGGTGCTTCATAGCTTCCTCTCGTGCACCGACTCTTCGTGAGGGAAAGTCTGAGATCCAAATCTTTCTCCGCTCGTTTTCCCAATTCAACATAAAACACGGCACGCGAATCTTTAGTGTGTAAATGAGCGTTGCCCTAGCCACTAACGCGGCTAATGTATTCCCTTGCCCGCGTTATAACGCCTTGTTCTGCTCTATGTATGCGTTACTCCCGCGTAATGAGGTTTAATTTAGGTTCTTAGGCTTCTTCATATTTGTCTTCCCCTCTCGAGCCGATAGAGGGAGAGGCATTTTGACCCGTAAATGATGCCCCCTAAAGTGTGAGGTCAGAGATGAAGACGATGGCCGAAATACTTTATAATTTGTAGAGAGAGAGAGATCGGGAAGATCCAGGAAACCTGAAACAACAACACATGTCGAAAAATATAGTATTTTCCAAGAGTCTGCATGTCCCATGCTCAAATAGGGCTTTAAAACAACATGATTTTTCTAGAATAGAGATATGAAGAATGTATCCACCAATAGGCACAATGTGGAAGTGTCTCACATAACAGATCAGCTGAAGAAGTCGTCTCCATAAACAATATCGCAGCTTGGGGAGGGAACACAACTTTAATGGTGTAGCCAAGTGTCTCTGGGTTCACCGTCGATTCACTTAAACCGCATATTTCTCAACATGTGAATGAGGGAGTTGTCATCGAACATGTGGAGAAACGTCCGATTACCAACACAATGAAAACCGGGCATCGTACGCCGAAGGTGGCCACCGATAATGATGATGGTCCCTAAGATGCCCAAGATAATCTAGCGAGTGTGAATAAAAAGGAGTTGAAGTCGAACACTCAGAATCATTCAACCAAGAGCCAATGATGAAGACTCTGATCAAACACAAGACTACCGCCACCGATGTCCGTAAGTATCTCGGGTACCGATGTGTTTCTCGATCAACTTCCTGGGACAAGGTGTTGAAGTCGATAGGAAGTGATTCGTTGAGAGGTAGGCACCGAGGCGTCCTACATCGCTCAACACGAAACGGAAACCAACTAATTTTGTTTATGATTTGAGATAAGGAAGAGTAAATGGGAACGGCGACGGATAAATAATTTCTGCATAATGAACTGGTTGGGTTGATAACAAGAGTGTAGATAGCGAGATCCGCCAACAATAGAAGGCACTTAGCAGTGGTACTGTGTACTCGAAGGCGTGCTAACACCAAAGAGTGTGTTAGCACGGTGTAGGGACACCGGGAAATGAAGGCTAATACTCATAGATGGTGGTTCGGCTAACCGCGAAAGAGTTTTCTCGGGAAGTTCCATGTTCAATAATTTTGCTGCCAAATCGACCTTTTTGAAAAATGTAACAGAGGTAATATCCATTTTGTCCAAATTTTCCCCGTCCGATTAAGCTTAACGAGTCCAGACTAATATCTGAATTTTTCATGTTTAGAGAGTCCGAAAATGTCGTAAAGACAACTCGTGCCCCATCCGATTAGGTTTAACGAGTCCAGATGAGCAAACTCTATGAATTTTTCATGTTTAGAGGAGTCTGAAAAATGTCATAAAGACAACTCCATGTCCCCATTCGATTAAGTTTAACTAGTCCGCACGAGTAAACTCTGAATTTTTCATGTTTAGGGAGTCTAAAATATCGTAAAAGACGGCTCCATTGGGGTACCTTTCTCATGTCTTGATAACCGGGCACGGCAAAGGGGTAATAGTAGTCTTAAAATAGCCATTTTCCGTTAGTTAGTCCATCGAACTGAAAGTGAGAAATCTATGTTCAATGGACGTCTACCTCATTTTGTTATGAGTACGAGGAGACTTAAGTAAACTCAATATTCTTTGTGAAATTTTAACGAGTCCAACAAAGAAAACTCTAAGACTTCCATGAAATTTTAACGAGTCACGCGGAGAAAACTTCGATACCTCCGTGAAATTTTAACGAGTCACACGGAGAAAACTCTGATACCTCCGTGAAATTTTAACGGAGTCACACCTGGAGAAAACTCGATACTCCGTGAAATTTTAACGAGTCACACTATAGTAACTCGATACACTTTTTCGTTTAAAGAGCTTTGAAAAAGAGGAAAGAATGGCCTGCTTTGTCTCGCAGTTTAACGAGGGCCGACAAAGGTGACTCGGGATTTTTTCTAAGCTTATGAGCGAGAAAGATTCCTAAAAATAATGCTCGAGCTTTTATGGTTTTGACGAATCAGTGAAGAAAACTCAGGTTTTTCGGATTAATGAGCAAGAAAAGACCATAAAAAGAACGCTCGATGCCAACTTCGTGTAAGTTTAACGAGTCCGAAGAAGAGAACTCGAGGTTTTTCTGACAACGAGCAAGAAAAATACCGAGAAAAGAATGCTCCGGTAAAACATGAGTGTGCCTACTCATAACCCGATCCCTTATTAGAATCATCACATCAAATATCAAGAGTTGTGACATGTGTACAAGAGGAATCACGATTTCGCTCACCGACTTAAGAGAGTCATGCCCTGTAAATTGCTATAAGAAGGTCGAAGACATTCATTTTCAATTGCTTTCGAGTGTCGTGAAGAAGCTCGGAGTGTAAAAGGGTGAAAACTTCACTGTGATTACGGTCGATCCGGCAACGCTTTCTTATTCCGCCGAGATCCGTAAGAGCTGAACCTCCGTTATTATTTGACCGCTAATTTTAGTTTTTGGTTGTTCAAAATTAGAAAATTTGAGGCCCTTAGAAAATGTTTGCGCCTAACGCTGGTCGAGTACAACAAATACAAGTAACGCATAACTGTGGAGGGAACAAATGTCGCGTTAGAACGCCCCGTTTTGTACTAATGTCCCGCGTTAGGCGCAACATGCTTTCTAAGAATTCAATTTTTTCATTCTCAAGTGGTTCCTATGAAATTTTAATCTGGTTGGAAATGTTTCATTTGCAGTGTTCGGATGTTAATCATGAGTATTCGCGAGAAAGAGAGCATGAGCGGGAAGAACGTAGAAATGGTGACTCGATGCGGCAACTTTAATGCCTCCGAGATGCGATTGCTTAAGTATGCCCGTTTAGAACTGGGGATGAGGGGTCAAGAGACCTCCCGAGGTGGCTGATCCGGAAGAAGTTGGATGAGAGACATCATGTCTTTCTGACAGTGGCAACGAGCTCGCCATCGAAAAGGATGATGTTTACTTTTTGACCGGCTTGTCATGTCGGGGCGAGGCCCAACTTGCCTGGGTCCGTATCGACCCTCGCCCACTACCGCATTTGATCCATGCTACCGCATACGTGGCATCCGTGTGCTTGAGTAACCGGATACCTAGTCGTACAGTGACTTTGAGACCCTCATGTATATTCTATGGATGATTGTTCGTTTGGCAGCGCCAAGAGTCAAAGATGCTGTGGCTACCAAGGCCTGTGACAGTTCTAGCCTTGGATCAGAGTGCAAACAAGTTTTCGACCGGGGTGACTAACAGAAGTCCGTCGAGTCCGGAAAGCAGAGCTTACCGCATGCAAGACCCGTACTCAAAGAGAATTTGGGTACGAACAATGATTGCTTCTTTCATATTGGAGCGATACCACCGATGAGGCCCAGATCCCAACAGCCGCCATTGTCCACGCGAGCCGGCGTGCCTCTGTGGCCACTTGCCTCCACCTGACCGGGAGAGGGTCCCGTCCGTCATCGTCGATGAGGGATTTTTCGATTGGTCGGACTCGACTCATCACATCGAGGATTATCCCTGCGCAGGATGAACTTCACAGCGATCCCGAGCTAGTCCCGCCCCCGGGCACCCAAGGGGGCCCGATGGTAAGAAAATGACTGGCTTGTTTTCACAGTTTTTGTTTTTAGCTTTGGAATGTTTATGTAAATCTCTTTTCGTTGAAAAAGGGGTGAAAATTAAGTTTTGACATGAAACGTTTGCTTTCGACACGTATGTGGCACCCGTCTTATCCAGTCAGTCCCTCGCCATGCATGCGAGGATTGTACGACTGCTACTGGGCGCACTCCAGAGGAGGCGAAGCCTAGCGACGACGATGACACCCGCATTTTACATGAACTCTCCAGGAACTCGGGAGGGTCTCGAGTATGGGCATGTCCGCCGCTTCTATGTGCGGGAGGTTCCGGGCCTTCGCAGCGGCATACATGCTGGGTGTGCCGAGAGATACCTGTTCCTTCCAGGGAGGATAGCTGAGTGAAGCAGAGTGCTATTATGAGCATCGTGCTTAGTCAGTTGGAGTAGATGTATTAGTGTCGAGCATGGCTTAAGGAGCCAAATTTTGTAAAACACCCCAAGTTTTGGGAGATTTTCTTTTTGATGTTCTCTATGTACCGGACACGATATATCTATATATATATATATATTTTTGGTGATTTTGTGTTTTTAAATTTTTATGCATTTTTGATGTGATAAAAATATATGTACTCATGAGTACCTACAATAAATGTGACAAATGCCAATCTAACACATAATTTGCCAAAGAATCGGCCTAATGCATTAATAAATTCCCTAGAACGTGCTCAATGTGTGATTGTTTGAAATTGACGTTCTAAAAGTCGTACTCGTAAAAAATAACGCAACAGTTGCTGCAGGTGGTAAGCGACGCGGTAATGATTGCTTAGCCGCATAATGATGAGTTGGGAATCTAACCCGACCACTCAACCGTGAGATGTCACGAGATGCCACTTCGTGAGGAGTTGATCACCGACATGTACTCGCAACATCATTTGTGGCGTTACCCGTGAGAAGATCCCCCGTAACCAAGGAGGTCCGACTTCCGAGAGTATAGAGAACCCAAGCAACCGAAGCAATGTGTCTAGTGTGACGACTAGCACCGTCCGCATACCCAACGATGATAACGAGTGTGATGACATCTGCGAAAGAAAAAGATTACATGAGAAAACACTTTTAAACCAAAAAGTAATCCAAAATCATCAAAATAAAATAGGCAAAACTTATATACATAAAATTACAAAGCATATGCCTAGTGTGAAACTAGGAAAAATACTTCTTCGATAGAGCCCTCACAAGGGCTCCTCGAGTGGAATTCCATTACACCTCAGAAGGCCCGTAAGCTCCTTTTGAGGAGGGCTTATAACGATGTAAGGACCGAACCATAAAGGTTGGAGTGTTCCCGCCCCAAGACATTTTGTTTATCATAAAGTAGAACAAGATCGCCCTCTTGGAAAGAACGATGTCACAGACTTGTCAGACAGCTTTAACTCGTCGTGAGCTTCGAAAGGTGTAGCATCTCGATGAGTTTCGTCTAAGTGATTGAAGCGAGAGCAAGCGCTCTTCGTGGCGGGGTGCTGCCAGAGTTCAATCTGCCAGTTTAAGCGATGGGATTTCACACTAATCGGAAGTACCGCCTGTGCCGCAAGCCGGAAAGGTATGATATTTGAAAAGCAATATGGAATATTTTCCATGATACCCGTCTCGACCGATATCAATGAGTAGTGTCTTGGAAAGATTACCCTTATGTTCCCTTCGAATCGATAGCAGGGATTACGGTATAAGAGGAGGGAACTATCTCAGGTTGGTCAAAAGACGGGATTTCAGTTTTTATCGCCTCAGAATCAATCGTCGAAGCACGATGGTGGAACTCTCCCCAAGGTCATTCTTCTAATGACATGATCTCTCGAATAGCTTCGTCTGTAGGCCAGACTTCATTGAGGAGATCCTTAGAGAGAACTTTTATGGGGGAGAGGTTTGTACCTGTGGTCAAAACCATATCAGTGGAGGGTTCATATGCGATTTGGATGGCTTGGTAAGCCAACTCAACCGGCAAAAGCGGCATCTGATCTCCATAGGAATCAATATCTGAAGGTGCCGGGATGATCCATGGGTCGATAGAGCCATCCGAAAAGGTGGATATCATTGCAACCGTGTTTGGGATCTGCAGCGGCAGTAGAGGAAAACAACCTAGTAGGGAGGATGCCTTCAGAAGACCGGTACCGATACTGACGTAACAGTCAGGGACACCTCCTATTAGGGGTACAGAGCTACTTGGTAAAGTGGAATAATCAGGGGTGCAGAAGGATAGCTGATCGACCGTGACTATTTTCCCATCCAATGGAAATAGGATGAGTCGGAAGACCGAAGACACGATGGCGGTCATAGCATAAGACCAACTGCGATCGAGCAATAGATTATAGTCGAGATGACGCTCTATGACTTCAACGTCCACGTTTACCGTTTTCCCCCCAGAGTGACGGGAAAGCTAGCAAGGTATCCTTTGGGTAGGAACGTGTGGCCATCGAAAGCTTTCAGGGAATTCGATGGCGGGGTTAGAGTAGGAGAACCTAAATTCAGCCAGCAAGCTTGTGACATAACGCAGGTCGAAGCACCTTCGTCTATGATAGTGCGATGGATGGGTCTCCCTTTCGACACAACCTGCACCTGGAATGCGAGTTGATGCGAGAGGCGAGGTTTAGCCTTTTCCATATCAAAGATTGCTAGCGTGGAATCCTGGGGGTCTATTCCGCCAATGGCCGAAAGCAAGGCTTTCCTTTGTGCTGGACAGGTTTGTAATACTTCAAGTGCAGACATGGCTGACGGTGCCTGCACCAAATCTTCTACAATATTGTAGTTTTGGGCTGCACGTGTAGAGGTATTATGAGTCGTGCGTCGAAGTGTCCCTTTGGGGGGACGAATTACAGGTTCAGCAGTAGGCCTTTCGATATGCAAATCGTTGGGCGGCGGCGGATTGGAACTAGCTCCAGGTTCCTGAGCATCTATGGTAGGAGTTCCATAAAGCTTGGCGCGAGTTTGAAGGTCAATACTCTCGATGCCATAAATGGCAGATGGTCCTTCGCCGGAAGGATACGAACCACCATTGCCCCGTTGATGGGGTTTTGGCGGGTTGTCAACCATATGTTGATGTTGCTGCTGTTGATTGGGGAAAGGATTGTGAAGAACGGCAGGTGTTCTCCCAAAATCCTTGTTAGCAATAAAATCGGTGCATTCCTGCAACCGAGGACATTTGTATGTCAAGTGGTCCTCCGCATAGATTTTACAAGGAAATTTCATGGGTTTATCCTTTCCTTTTTCATTAGCAGCATTTTTCTGATTAGAGTTATTCTGATTATTCAACTTCTCTTTTGAAGAAGATGTTTTCTTCTTATTCTTCCTATTTTTCCCGTTGGGTTTTTGTGAGGTTTGCACCGAATTTACCTCAGCGGAAGGGAGAGGAGTCGTTTGATGGGGGGCGGTGGTAGCCGAGGATGGCTGGGAGGTTTTCCCCCGAGACTGATTGGTGGCTACCCCAGAGATCGCGCCAACGAGACCATCGGCATGAGCTCCGGTTTTCTGAGTAGCCGGAGGGTTCGGGTTACCAGGGGCATGGGGGAGCAGATCGTAAAGCGTGCCGGATTGTGAATAGATTAAATCCAGGTGCTGGGCACGACGAATACATTGATCTTCTGTCACCGCACCAGAAAGGTCAATGTCTTTAGAGATATGGGGTAAAAGAGACTTGCAAAACCAATTGGCCAAGAGATGGTCCGGTATTGGCGCTTTGACAAGCCTCCTCCTACGTCTCCATTCATGAATATGGTCGGAGATGTGGGTGGCGGTGTCTTGGCGCAGTGATGTTAACAATTCTGTGTCGGTT
Organism: Pinus albicaulis; assembly: GCA_034641835.2. Lineage (NCBI taxonomy): Eukaryota > Viridiplantae > Streptophyta > Pinopsida > Pinales > Pinaceae > Pinus > Pinus albicaulis. Next base: position 191,041,826 of record CM076571.1, on the reverse strand, counting down.
TCCACTCTAATTGGTAGTTGAAAGTTCTTTAAGAACTCCGTCGCTAAAGTGCCAAACGTATTGATGGCGGCGCGTGGTAATTCAATGTACCACTTGGCGGCATTTCCTGTAAGGGTGCGGGAGAACAGTCGAAGGCAGACACTATCATCTACCATGGAATTGGATATGGACCACAAATGGAAGGTAGTGATGTGTGCGGCCGGGTCGTCTCCATGCTTCCCGTCGAACTTCGGGATATCTGAAGGAATCTTATGCGGTATAGGAGGCCAAAGCGAGTTGTGGTTGATGGGGTCGTTTGTCAGCTTATGGATGTCGGGTATGTCCAAAGCTGCCAAGAAAGGAAATTGTGGATTTGCCCCCGAGTCTAACCAAGGCAGTATGGGCTGACTACTTGGACCATAGGGTCCTCCCATCCACGTGTTACCAGAAGGGTAAGTGGGACTTTGATAGAAACCTCCCATAGGTGGAGGAGTAGGAACATACGGTTGTTGTCCATAGGGCATAGTGTATTGAGGGGCAAATGGTTGGTTGCCCCCAGCATAAAAGTGCCCTCCCACTCCAGATGGAGGTTGGGGTTGGTTAGTCCAAATGGATGCAATAGAGTTTCCCGGAGGCATACTAGTACTTGCATAATTTGGAAACGGTATAGATCCTACACCTATGTTTGAACCACTTAAGGGGATAGTATTTACAATGGGTTGTCCCATTTGTCCTAAGGATTGCATAGGAAGAGAAATATTCCCTGCTACCTGTGTACTGATAACACTGCCCCCTGGTATAGTGGCCATGGGGTTTGAACTCAACAGAGAGTTCCAACCGAAAGGGTTGCTAAAGGGCACCAAAGTAGTCATGCTCGTGGGAGGAGCCACCGTGGTCCCCAACGTGGTTACGGTAGGAGTAGATGCCGAAGGGTTTGGTAAACTACTGACAGTTGTGTTAACCATAGGGCTGGGGGTAGGCATATGTTGACTACTGGGGTTACCCAGTAATGGCATAGAACTGACCACCAGCGGGGAGGATGATGGCGAACCAGGAATGGTTGCCATTGGTATCGACCCTGTGGATACCGGTGGAGAAATAGATGTTGGTGTTGCCGCAGACATATCTTGGCGCGGTGGAATCTGGATTATCACTGGTCCTAACGGATCAGTGAGCGGAGGATTGTAATTAGGTACAACGCCTTCAGTGAAAGGGTCCTCCGGGAGTTCCGGCTGATAAGGGTCTATGTGATAATCAAGATTAGTCAGAGGAGACTGCTCTTCCGTAGAAGGCCCGGGTTCACCAAGGTTCAATCTTTCCTCTAGAGTGAGAGGAGGTAGACCTTGCTGTCGTCGAGACAGACGGCGTGGGTCAGGGGACGCCACGGTGACCGGTTTAATTTTAACAAATTTTATTAAATTGTGATCTATTATGAAGTCTCAAATGACAGTAACCACACACTTAACAAAAAGAAAAAGGACTTTCTAAAATCAATCAGCAAGTAGCCAGAATAGGGTGCCCTGTCTGAGTACTACCGTTCACTGGTGATGAAATCCAGTCTCGCAATAGTATACAGAGAGGGTTGGTCGAAAGTACAGTTACGGTCACTCTAGAGCTTCGCGCGAACCTCGGACGATAGGTGTAAGCACTCTCGTGAGGACGAGTACCCTCCTAAAGACCGAAGACAGAGTGGATTCGTCTGTTTCAGGTACCAGGACAGCCCATCCCAGTCACCTTCTGTAAGTCCCTAAAAGTATGGCCACTAAGGATACCTCAGATCACAGACATCATCAGGGAGGTCCACGGTCAAGGACAGTGTGCTATATGGGCAGAATACCTAGATCCCTGATCTAATTTCGACATCCCCGAAGGGAACCCCAATATATAACACACCCACAGGATGCAGTCGAAGGCGGGCTACCTTCTAGTGCACCCAAGTGTTGTCTCGCGCTGAGCTCCGGTAAAGGAACGGTCCCGATAATATGAGTGCAACAGGATTTCACTCGTTAATGACTCTAGTTTTCAAGTTTTGAGATCTTGGGTAGTTTTCTCACTTTCCTAACCCAAGATCCTAGCCTGAACTATTGTTTGTGTGAGCTCAAAAAAGAGTAATTAGATTGATTTTATTATCGCTTTGTTTTTAGTGTACTTTGTTATTAGTCTTGCGGAGGGGGAATGGACGTATGAAGTATAGTGAGACTCTAACTCAAGAAACCAAGCAAAACATGCTCTAAATATTAACTTCAATGAAGAGTGTTTCTACAAGGAGAGGTTTCGTTTTCAATCATCCATGCACCAACATGTAAATAACACAGCTCAAATTTTAAGATTCAGACTTCTATCTACCTCTTTTAACAGTCTGTGAACTAAACTTTCAGAATAAACTCAGCTAAATGCAGAAGAAAAAAAAAATTTCTCTTTAAAAAAGTAAATTCTTTGCACACTAACTAAATAAGAGAAACAAATAATCAATGCTAGTTTAGCAGACAAGCACAGGGATTCAGTCAGTGAAAGGTACTGGTGGCCAAAAAACTCTACAGCTAAAACACAGTCACAGTAGTGAACAGCAAGGTTTTTGGCTGAGTAACGCTCTGTCTGTGAGAAAATACAGCGTTATAACGCACTGTATTTAAGCATAGACCGCGTTATAACGCACTGGATAAATTGCATAGGTCGCTTTAACCAGGGAAAAGCTCTTCAGTTGGCCACACAGGAACAGGATTGAACTCTGCAAGCGTTTGGTATGTCTACTGGGCATCAAAAAATGGTTGGAAGGATACTGAACAGAGGAGAGAAGAAATGAAGGGAAAAAATAGTCCGGAAACTATGGGAAAAATCCCCAGCGGAGTCGCCAATTCTGCTATAGGGTAAACTGCTTGGGTGGTTGGTTTTCGAGGATCCCTCTCAGGGCTTTCCGGTGCCCGAGGCAGACAGTAAGATTAGCTATGTTGTTCACAAAGATGGCATGAGCATGTTCATATTAGCTTGAAATAACTTGAAGGAACACAATAGAGAATTACCTCTTTGACGGTCTTGGAATCCCTTGGAGAATGTTGTGTAGCAAAGTAAGAGTCCTTCTTCGCCGGCTCCAAATCTGAGACCTGCAATCAGTCAAAGCACCCGCGTAATTTCTAATATAACAAGTATTCTATCAATTAAATCAATAATAAACATCTAGATTATGCACATCTGAGCCATTCATATCATACTAAGTAAATATTGAAACAAAAATAATAACATTAAGCATTGAATGGACAAAACGAACACAGTTCTATTGATTTTGCAAGAAGGAGGATTACAACCATCGGTTGTACCAAGCCCTCCTCAGTCTCCCAATCTCTCTTCTCTCTCTAGTGAAGAAGTCCAAGTCAAAAAACTCTCTAAGAGCCTCTTTGACTCTTGGCCTTCACAACGTCACACTATTCTCTATTCCACAAGTATGCAAGAACCTTGAGCAATCCTTCGACCTTCAATTAAGAGCCTTCAGCTCCTTCTTATAGGAGAGGGAGAAAGCCATTGTTTCCCTTCTCTTTCCACTAGTTTGGAATGGAAAAAACTTAGATGTTTCTTTGATCTCTATGCTTTTGCCTCCTTTGGAGTTCAGTCTCTCATGGCAATGACCAATAATGAACTGGTGCTTTTGTAGTTTCCTTTGTGAACTGACTCCTTTGTGAGGGAAAGTCGGAGATTCAAATCATTCTCCGCGCTCTTTTCCCAATTCAAACTTAAAACACGGGTAACGCTTCCCTTCGATGTAAACAGAGCGTTGCCCTAGCCACTAACGCGGCCGATGCACTACTTGCCTGCGTTATAACGCCCTTGTTCTGTTCTTCATAGGCGTTACCCTGGCAGAAATAGGTTTAACTTAGGTCTTTGTACTTCTTCCATATTTGTCTTCCCCTCTGAGCTGATGAGGAGGTATTTTGACCTGTAACAACTGGTTCTGCTGCGAAGTGGTACATTGAGCTGTCTCGTGGAATATTTCAAGACTTCAACTCTCTCGCCATGGCATTCCTTACACATTTTCAGTTACCGGTTTGTTATGAGACTGGGACACATCTCCTCACATCCTTGAAACAAGACCGAGCTACTCGTATCTCAGATCATATTCACAAGTGGAGACGTCATCGTCGCTTGATTAAGTTTTAGATTCCTGATCAGCTTCTAACTGACTGGTTCACTACCTCCTTTTTCAATCAGATCGCGAAGGACATAGATATGGGGGCATGTGTAACCGAGGAACAAGCCATTTCTCGCGCCCAGTACCTTGATCTTGTGTACTCTCAGTATGGCATGTTGTATGATATCTTGCCTGATGCCCCACGACCTGGAACCTCTAAAGCACTGGTGACCCCATCCGTCGATGGTATTATTGGTTCTGTGTCTCAGACTTCTTGTAAGTCTTCTTCTTCAAATCCTGGGAATCAAAAGTCTAATTCATCCAACGATGTTGCTTCTCAGCCTACTCTGAATCCTGGTAAAACCTCGGAAGTCAATGTCATTTAGGCCAATCTGGCAGACAAAAATTTTAAAGGGAAGAAGAATGGCAAAGGTAAGGCCAAAACCGATACCCTGAAACCAGATCGTCCAAATATCGTGCTGATGATGGTTCATAGCGCAAGCCGAAGTACCCTTGTTTGATCTGTGACGAAGAGCACTACACCAAGGACTGTCCTCGACGGGCCGAAGTGAGTAGATTGCTCAATGGCACTCAGGGAATTATAGTTGTTCTTAAAGAACCTTTTCCATCTCATCAAACCCAGATGGTAGAGCAACCTCGGTCCTCTACCCCTTTTAGTTCTCAGGTGTTCATGATGAACGGTTCTGTGCCTGTTTCTATTGCCACTCGATCGAAATATTATACCGAATCGCGTTAGGCGGCGGGGAAGGATATCGTCGATGGTCTTCCTCCTCCGCCTGCTTTTGGCTCGCTTCAAATTGAAAGGCCCAGTACTAAGCCCATTGTATGGCCACCTTCCAAAGGTGTACTCCACAAGTCTTGTTATAATGCAAATGCCCGTGACGCTCAACATTACAGTATTGTTGAGGATTTGGCTCAAGCGCCATCTATAATTTTTTCTCTAGAAGTACTTCAGAGTTGTTTGTCTCAACGGAAAGCTTTGTTATCTGCGATTGGTGGGGTTGATCCTGCTGATACTAGCCTTCTTTCTTTCGATTTAGCGAATTCCGTTCCACGACTACCGGACCAAATTGCGCTCATTATACAGGATATTATTAATGGTCTCAATATTCATTGAGTGGTTACGGACGAAGGTGCGTCAACGTGCATCATGTCATTTTCTTGTTGAAAAGCCATTGGCTCTCCAGCCTTGAATTCATCACCAAATTCTATGGAAGCATTTGATGGAAGAGAATCAAAACCTTTGGGTGTTCTCGCTAGTTTACTGATTACCTTGAAAGGGAAGACAGTCAGTGTCGAGGTAGAGGTCGTTGAAGCCAAGCTCAATTACAATCTTCTCCTCAGTTGCAGTTGGACTCACGCTATGTTGTGCGTTCCGTCCACTCTCTTTCGTGTCCTGAAATTCCCGCACGAAGGAAAAATTGTTACTATGGATCAATTGTCATTCTTCACTTCTTCTTCCGAGAACAATGTTCCATAAGTGGATAAGATCCCTACTTCTTACGAGAGCATTGGGTCGGGTCTCTTCAAAGATCCTGCCCTCATGGGTATTTTTACTCTTCCTCCACCTAACACTGTTCAGATCCATATGATCCCTCGGTCTGATGACCCATGGATCATCCCTTCGCCTAAATAGGTTGATTCTTTTGGAGATTTGATGCCTTTGAGCCCAATTAAAATTGCCTATTGTGAACTTCTTGCAACTTCATATCCTCCGCCTTCTGATCATGCTCCTTTGAGCATGTCTCTCGACGCATATTCTCAATTCCTTGGCTCGGTGAACTGGATTCATCTGATCCCTTGCGAGAGATATTTCCTTCCGATGAAGCCATCATGGAAACTATGTCTCTCGAAGATTTTTCGTGGGATGATGGCCATCATCATTGCTCATTCATGCTCGGTCTCGGGGCCATGTCTACGTGTCTTGAGAGGTTTGCCTCTCAGGTTCCTTCTCCTCCGCTTCAAATGGCTATTCTGACACATGAAGTTTTTACAGAGGGTAACTTGAGTAACATTATGCAAACGATGCCTATTGACATTTTCATCAAACCGGGAATTGTAGAGAACATCCATCTCGGGGTCACCTGTTCTTCTAAGGAAGTTCAGGTTTATACTAGCCTTTTCCGCAAGTTTTGTGATGTCTTTGAATGGTCCTATGAAGAAATTCCTGGCATCAATCCTAGTATAGTGGTGGATGAGATTCCTACCTACCCTAGTTCGAAGCCTGTTCGTCAACGCCTTCGTCCTGTGCACCCTCGAAAGGTTGCCACCATTAAAATTGAAGTTGAAAAACTTCTCAACGCAGGTTTCATCTACTCGATTCCCTTAACATAATGGATGTCCAACATTGTCCCTGTAGATAAGAAATAGGGTACCATTCGCGTCTGTTTTGATTACCGTGACATCAATTGGGTTTGTCCTAAGGATAACTATCCTACTCCCTTTATCGATCAGATCATTGATGAGTGTGCTGGGAGTGAGATATTTTCCCTCATGGATGGCTTTTCTGGCTATAACCAGATTAACATTCTCCCGATTTATTAGCATAAGACGATCTTCATCTGTCCATGGGGTACTTTCGCATATAAGAAGCTGCCTTATGGATTGAAAAATGTTAGAGCCACATTTCAGCAGGCGATGTCGTATGCTTTTCACGATATTAAGCACATCGTTTAGCCTTATCTAGATGACCTCCTGGCTCATTCCACTAAGCATAAGGACCATCCTGACGATCTTCGTCAGATTTTTCTTCGTTGCCGATGCTACAACATCCGGTTAAATCCACACAAATGCATCTTCTGCGTCGATTTCGGTAGACTCTTAGGGTTTATTGTGTCCAAAGATGGGATTCGCCTTGATCCTCTCAAAGTTGAGGCTATTATTAATCTCCCCTCTCCATCTTCACTTCATCAGCTGCAGAGTCTATAGGGGAAGGAAAATTTTCTATGAAGTTTTATACCTAACTATGCCGAAGTGGCTAAAGGCTTCATGCAATTACTAAAGCAGGGCATCCCTTTCCTCTGGGATGAGATTGCTTAGAATTCTTTTAATGCACTGAAGACGTTGCTCATCAACGCTCCTCTATTACGTCCTCCCAATTATCATTATGATTTTCCATCTATTTAGTAGTCACTTTTAGCACGATTGCCATGGTTTTGGTAGAAGACAATGATGACAGTGACGAGCATGTTATTTACTACTTCTCTCGTAACCTTCTCGATACCAAAACACGCTATGCCCATGTTGAGAAGTTAGTGTTAGTTGTGGTTCAAGCAATTCAACGTTTTCGTCATTATATCTTGTTGCGTACTGTGACTGTGATTTCTGAATGCAACCCCATGACTTACATATTGTCATGACAATTGTTGGGGAGGAAATACTCAAAGTGGATCATCATCCTCCAAGAGTTTGATTTGGAGTTTACTACTACCAAGTCGAAGAAGTCATTAGTCTTGGTTGATTTGATCTGCTCCCTTCCTTCTGACTCTGCTCCATCTGGTTCTGAAGACCGCATTCCAGACGACATGTTTTTCTAATTTCCACCCTCGATCCTTGGTACGGTGATATCATCGTATATCTTCATACTTACACTTTTATATCTGAGTTGACGAAGGATGCTCACCGATGCATCCGTCATTAGTCGCAAACTTATCGTATAGTCGGAGATACACTCTACTGTGTCGGAGTGGATACCACTCTCCGTCGATGTTTGACCCTCAAGGAGGTTGAGAAAGCTCTGAATGATTTCCACAGTGGCACTTGTGGTAGTCACATGTCTAGTTATGCCACTACACAAAATATTCTTCGTGTTGGGTATTTATGGCCCTCTATCTTCAAGGACTGCATTATTTTTGTTCGTAAATGTCATGATTTCTGGATCTATCAACACAAGATGCATGTGCCACATACACATCTCCACCCTGTCATTACCGTTGGTCCCTTTGTGAAGTGGGGAATTGATTTTATGATATGTAACCCTCACTCGGCCGGGGGCATGCTTATATTATCGTAGTCGTTGACTACTTCACCAAATGGGCCGAAGCAATGCCTACACTTGCCGCCGACGGTAAGACAGCAGCTCAGTTCATATTCAATCACATCATTTCTAGGTTTGGTGTCCCTCAAGCCATCGTTACCGATCATGGTTCCCATTTTCGGCATTATATGGTGGCAAAGTTGACTTCCAGGTTTGTCTTGCGTCACGACAGCTCAACGCCGTACTATCCTCAGGCCAATGGCGAGGTTGAAGCTATGAACAAAGTTCTAGTCACTATGCTTCAACGTACGATTGGGATCCACAAATCCAATTGGCATCTCATGTTATTTTCGGCTCTTTGGGCATATCGAACCTCAGTCCAGGATGTGACGGGATTCACTCCATTCCAGCTTGTTTATGGTTTGGAAGCTACCCTTTTGATTGAGTGTGAGATACCTTCGCTCAAATTAGTTTTTGAATTACTTCCCAACACTTCACCTGAAGAAGAGCGTCTTCTCTACTTATAGAGGCTAGATGAAACTCGCTGCTTTTCTTCTTTGGTCGTCAAGGCACAGAAGAAACGGGTCAAAGCCCATTTTGACCAGTTGGTTTCCCCTCTCTCCTTTGTAGAAGGAGACCTCATCCTCCTATATGATCAAGCTCATGATAAGTTGGGGGTAGTTAAATTTCAACCCACGTTGCATGGGCCTTACATCGTTAAACGCATCTTGAAGAACAGGGCCTATGAGCTCATTGATTACGAAGGTCATCCTTTAGATCATCCAAGGAATGGGTTGTATCTCAAAAAGTATTATGCATGAGTCATTTGTGCATGTTTTGTGTACATAGGTGTTTTTTCATTTTTGTACATTTTTTTGGCTTGGTGTGTTTGCGATCGTTTTCCTGCTTATTGGGTCGTTGCTTATTGTGTAGATGTCTATTACCCCTTATGTTGGTTTCACGGATGGTGCTTCCCATAGTACCCGACACTTTTCTTTGGCAGCCTAGGTGATTTATGATACTGCTGGTGAGTTGATAGACCTGCAAGGTATTTTTCTGGGACGAACTACAAACAATGTTGCTAAATATAGTGTTGTCATTGAACTATTAACCAAGGCAATTACCCTCGGCATTAGTGCATTGGTTGTAAATATAGACTCACAACTTGTTGTTCTTCAACTTAATGGGCATTATTTAGTTAGAAACCCACACATTTTAAGATTGTATTTACGTGTTCATTTGCTAGAAATACATTTTGATTATATCACATATCAACATATTCCTAGACAAATGAATGCATTAACTAATACAGTGGCTAACATTGTATTGGATACACATTTGCGTAATTTGTAAAATCATCATCATATGAAAGACTGATATCAAATAGGAAAATAGATGTGTGTATATATATATATATATATATATCGAAGGTTTTCATCAGTGTGAACCATAAGTTTCAAAAAATATGTGTGTTTTTGTTACATCCTGAGACATCATTTCTCTCAACAAAATGTAGAAATAAAAGCCTAGGTGTCTAATCGGCATGATGATCATGATAACATGTCATTGCCCGGACAAGCCGCCTCAACAAGCGGTGAACTTGGTTTGACACCCCTACAGTATGTCTTCGATATGCAAGAGGAACATCGTTGAAACACGCATAGTCTGGGACCCCAAGGGTGATTCCCTCCAAGTTGTGCACGATCTCCTCCTCCTCACCTTGAGGAGCAACATCAAAATCACGAGGTATCCGCCTCGCTATCGGAGACATCCCTGCAGGTCTCTCTGAGCCTACATCTACAATGCATGGATAAAGTGTCAGAACATACATACCAAAAAATCATAATACTCATAAAAAATTAAAAAAATAATCTTACCAAGTGCTTCATCCCAATCCTCTCCTTCCGGGAGTGGGATGTCTAGATCACCAGTGAAATCTGCGCTAGAGCAGGGCCAGTCCTCCACGACGATCAACTGTCGGCGGAGCCAATCAAAGAACTCTGGTCTCCAGGACAGCTGCTAACCGCCCCCCTTCCCTTGGCATCAGAAATGCCTATCGAGCCATCTGTGGTTCTAGTGCTGGTGGTGTCGGGACTATCACCTCCTGACGTTGAAATATTAGTAGTCGTTCCAGGAAGAACGATACCAGGATAGACCCATAACCAAATTGTTTCAATTTGTTCTTCTTGCACTTTGTTAGCTAACGTTTCATATTGATTGTCACAGCCTCTACCCATTTGTAGATGGTCAGTGACAAGCAATCTACAGCAAGAAGTAGATGTGTTTTTGTTGCTTCGTGCGGTGCTTGTGATCCTGCAGCTCATGCGATCGTGTGTAGCACTACCCTCAGTATTAGATTTGGGATAGTCTGGATGTCCACCTTCCCACTTTTTGACCCTTTCTGTGCCCCTAGACATACCCTGTCAATTACCATGCCCATGCTCTCCATGGTGGGCTGGGTGTCGATCGTGATTGGTGCTACCCCCCTCCATGATAGTCCTGTGATGAAATAGACATCTGAAACATCAATCTCAAGCTCCTGATCTTGAAGAATGAATTTTTCCTGATCTAATCAAGTATTGTAGCAGCTCTGGTTGAGCTCTGAGACACAGTGTTAAGAAGAATTTTTTCAGTCCATGGTCTCTGAGAGCTTCCATGCATCTCTCATTTCCCATGGCAAGCTCATCCTCTTCATTGTGTTCCCGTTCGTTTCACTCAATCACCATTTTGTCACTCTTTCACTTACAAACATGTTCATATGGGAATTATAGCTAAATCAAAAGCTAAAATTCATGAAATTTGGGTTTTCTTGCTTGAACTGTGAGCTTTAAAGGGTCTATGCGGTTGGCGCGCCCTAGTGCAAAAAAATCGGGCGGTTGGCGAGAGTTTGTGCCTGAAACCCGCACCAACCGTCGTGCCCTCATTTTCACAATTTCCCCCTCATAAATCAAAACTGAAGGTTGCAGGTGATGAAATAATGCTTAAAATGTGGGGAAGGATGTCGGCTCTTACCTGGAACTGACGGATTCAAGATTGGTCTATTGGATTGCCTGTTATTGTCGCCATAAAATCGCAAGGTAAAATGGGTCACTATTGCTCCACAAGAGGTAAAAGTGAAAAGTAAATTTTTTTTACCATTTTTGGCATTTTATAACTTTTGAAAACCCTAATTAGGTTTTAAGACATGTTTTTCTATTATTACATTATGTTATGTCGAGAAATGGGTTTTACGTTTGCTTCTTGTGCAGCGACAAGTCTTTAATGCAATAGTGATGAAGTCATGAGTTGTATTTTATACTTTTTTCAGACTCGGTAAAAACACGAAAAAGTCACTATTGGAGTCATCTTTCAGCTTTTTTCTGACTCTAAAAAATTGAAATGATTGCCGAGACTCTTGTCATTTTGAACTCATCAAATGGCTGAAAAATGATATCTACCGAGTATATGATTACCCCTTATTCGTGCTAGGATAGGTTATTTATGAAAAAGGAATACCTTAGCCAATAACGACTAAGAGGTTCTTTCAGATATTTTTTTCTACCTTTTCGGATCTGAGAGACTACTTACGAAAAGAGACTTATTGGAGTTTTCTTTTCCACTTCTTTTCAAACTCTCTAAACATGAAAAGATGTCGAGTTCTTCCTTTGTCAGACTCGTTAAACCCTGATGACATCAGACATCGTCACCATGACGTTCATCGAGTTCCTCCTTCCTAGTGCTCGTAAAATGTACTAGGTTGGAATTGTACGAAGGAAAAACTTACAGCGCAAGCATATGCTATCCCCTTCAAGCTTGTTTTTAAAATAACTGGGGTACTCGCCAGAAATGGTCGGGAAAAATTGAACCATTCTTTAGTTATGTTGACAGTATGTCGCTCTTGAACATGACACTCATCTGCATTCGTGTCGTGTTGAGGACATCTCATTTCGTCATTTTTTTGACTCCGTGGGTTTGGGTAATCTTCTTTGACCTCTCATCTGCTCTTTGCCACGTCATCATGACCTCAGATCCATTGATGTCAAATACTTCCAAATCTAGATTCATGTCACTGATATGTTTAAGAGAAGCTTGCCTCTGCAATTTTCAACCTCCCTCTGATTCTCTGTTGGTCCTGATTCACTATCATCATGTTCCTCTGTCTCGTGTCGACTTCAACTCATTATCCAGGAAGTTGATCTAGAGACTCCCTTAAGGTACCTTGGAACCTGCATGCCTCAATGGCAGGTTCTTTGCATTCGACGACAGGTCCTCACCATTGGCCTTCGATCGAGTGATTTTGCAGGTGGTCGATGCCAGCTCACTGTTCACATTTCGTGGATTGTACCTGTTGTACCTTGAGAGCCATTTTCATTATTGGCGGTTTCTCTCGCACCTGTTAATAGTTTTCATCATTGGCTGGTAATCAGGTGATTTTCTTGCATGTTCGACATCAGCTCACATATTTGCATGCTTGGAATTGTACTTGTTCGGGTCGAGATGGAGCGCAAGACCCTGGGTTTTGTCTGATAAGATCCATGCTGCGGGATGTTATGATTTATCATGACTCTATTGCATGACTTTTTTGATTGGATGGCTGTGACCATACCTGAGTCTATTTGTTGATCCTCCTTGCTGGATGGCTGCGCCCATACCTTGGATCCCAGTTTATATGTACTCTACTATGGATGGTTGCACCCATACCACATATTCATGTATTAGAGATATCAGTTGTATTTTTCATTGCAAGTTTACCGACAGCAGCGTTTGGTTCGAACGCATTCTCGTAAAGCATTTCACGCCTTCCTCTCTCTCGGACTTCATGCTTTAGGGGGCATATGTTACATAGAATTTTGTCACTATCACTGCAATCCCCATCCTGCACATTGGAGGCTCATTTATGTGACCAAAATAAAGTGTCATGCCTTGAAAAAACCATCATTGCATCCCTTGCCATGAGTATAACATTCCTTCTGTTGACCATTTCCTAAACAAACCATCAGAAACATATCTTTTTGCCTTGGCACAGGTAGCTTGTTATTCCCTCGCTCCAATGAGGTAGATTAACACTGGCCCCCACGCCACCTGGCACTCTGTCTCAGTTAGCTGCCCACGCCAATCTGTTTATGGAAATTTTTTTAAAAATAGAGGCAAAGTTTCGAGCATAACAACTTCATGGACGAGTCATAGGGAGTGGTTCGACTGAATAACCACGGCCTTCCTCCTTTGGCCTCTTGTTTCCACCTTTTGGGGAAACCTCCCAAGGGATAAGGCCTCCCTTCCACCATAGTAGGAATCCGAACCTCCTCCTCTCCCTCTATACATATAGCCATCCTCCATTTTTGAAGTTAGTTGAGCTAAAGATAATACAACTGAAACGTGGAGAGATTTCTATTCGAGATAGAACAGAAGAGTACCTTATTGAGAGAGCTTAGGCTTGTGCCTTCATCCCATCTGAATTCCCTGACATTCATCGATACATGCTTCAACCGAACCCCGTTGAAGGAGGCTGCAACGTCAAGGCTTGGTTGTAACTCTTTCTTCTATTAATACATATGTATAACTATTGTCTGGTTCCCATTTTGCATTGATGTGTTCTATTTTATGCAACATGCTTAACCCTCCTTGGCTGGTTAGTAATTATGAATGAGATTTTTGTTTTGTATGATGCTCCTGTTTGTTGAGCTTATGCAGGTATCCAAGCATCACTATGAAAGGATCGTGACTTTCCGAGACAAGAATCGAGAGGCCACCACTACAACAGCCATGACGACAACATTGGACTCCATGTAGGTGAATCTACCTCATCTATTTCATTCAATAATTAGGAGCCTACACTCTAGTTTTCATTTTGTTACTAGACCCACTCTAGGGCTAGAGGGATCGTCTGTGTCCGCAGAGAGGATTTACCTTCACAACACTAGGATTGCACACATTTCGGGTCAAAATGCGCGCAAAGGCATACTTAACAAAGGATTATGTGCACAAAAGCATTTATGACTTTCTCAAATTTGATTTTTCCTCAGACCTTTGAGATTTTTAAATACTTTCCAGATTCTCTAATGTCTTTCAGCCCTTTAAATCCTTCTGCATGACATTAATTAATGTCGTCTTTTTCTTGTATGATTTTCTAGTGTTAACAGTTGCCCCCTAATGTGTGAGGTCTAGGAAGAACTGTATAGCCGAAATACATTATAGTTTATTTTATGTATATTGTGCATAGAGAGAGAGAGAGAGAGAGAGACCTGCGTGAAGCTCGGAATTGGAAACACCCTGCACCAGTTAGAAGAATGACCATGTCCTATGGGACCCCTGTAAGAAAATATAATACAATACATATACAAATTTTCTACGAGGCGGGCATGTCCCATGCTCATGATGTTATGGCTAGTTAAACAAATCTATTTGATAGATACATTTTATGTCTGTGTCACTAATATGGTAGTGATCTGGTCATTGCTGACAATGACTGTTGACGCCCTCCAGGGCATTTTTTCTTTGACAATAGGTGGAATGTGGTACCCATATGCGTAAACTTGGCATGGCATATAGCTACGCATTGTATGCATAGGTGACAGCTGGGACCTTCTCATGTAAGCATTGTTGAAAGAGACGCTTATGAAGGCACAGGTCTTCAGCGAATTTGATCAAAGTGCAATGGTTGTAAGGTACGATACCGTCTAGACATGAAAGATTTTGTTGTAGTCGAATGTTAGGAGGATCGATGACATTTGTGGACAATGATGTGTCCCACAGTGCCACCTGAGGATGCCCCTTTTATGGAGAGGGGTGATCCAAGGTACTGCTTCCTTTTTGGAAAATAGGTGTGGAAGTCAACAAAAAGGAAGCCTCAATCGAATGAGGGGTCCCTGACATGAGGTGTCAGGGGCCTGGATGTGATAGGTTTAACATAGGCATGTTGGTGAGGGGTGACTGAAAACTGATGATGGGGATTCAGTGGCCCAAGGTCAGAGTATACTAAACAGCTTGGTGACAGTCATAGTTATTTCTGATGGGGAAATCCTTGGAGTCGGTAGGACTTCCAGGGTGGGTATAAACTGGCTATGAGTGTCATGGTGGCTTGTGCGTGAGGGTGTGATACTCTGACCAAGGGTGCTCAGGGACTGCTGCCATGGGAGAAAAGTTGAATGAGAGGGTGGGGGATGTAGTGCACCGTTTGCGGTCTTTGTACACTTACCAAAAGAATAAAATAATGAGGGTTTGGTTAGTACAAAACACAGAGACAGGTGCCCCAAAACATGAAAGTGTTCATTCACTGATGTTCGGAGGAAGGTGTTTTGCTGAGGGTGGGGGCCCCATTGGTTGGTCTCATGTGTGGGGTTGATGAAGCGGATTAAAAAGTATCGTAGATGGGATTATGCTAGTGGAGGTACGGAGGGCCAAATGTGAGGCACGGTAGTGCACTTTTGATCTGCTTGTACAACCTGGTTGTCTGGGAAGGGGGTTTTATTTTGTGTGGTAAAAATTGACCTTTATGCATGGTGGAAAGATGGGCATGAGGCGCTTCCCGGACTAAAGTGGTATGGCCATCGCGTCACTTTTGTTGTGATATATGGTCTATTGTGGGTGACGAGTGCCATGGAGGGGAGGCTCTACCGACCAACGAGGATGTTTATCATGTGCAGGGTGAGGTGATGATAAACACGGTCGGATATGAGGAACCTATGGTTTATTTCTGAAGGAGAAATCATGTCAGGATATGCAAAGTTTATTGGGACTCTATCATGTTGGGGGGTAGAATGATACCTACTCTGGAACTTTCAGTAGATGGAGTTGTGAATGGTTTGCGAGCTTTTCCTGCAAAAACAACTACCTCAAGTGAAAGCATCTTTTTTATCAAATATTATTGAAAGTCATAAGCTTTAAAAAAGAAGATGAGAGAGGGCATACCTGCCGACGCTGAAAATTTATTTTTCCGGGAGTGCGTCTATGTGGCATTGCCTCTGTTCGTTATGGAGTGTTGATCATGGTGCAGCTTATGGTTGGGAGAACAGACCTTCTGATCTCTTGTTATGGTCCTCCAAAGTTCTTAAAAAGGATGATATATAGGTGAATATGGCCCTAATTCAATTCATTTGTGCTTGTTGAGTTTTTGAGAGGTCAGAGGCTTCTGCGTAGTAGTTCTTTCCATTACGGTTGGCCTGAGCACTAGGGATTAGTGATATCATGCCCAGGTGACCTCCATGACGTCCTGCACTTTAATTTTTTCAGTATGATGGTGCCGAGGTCCGTACAGACTTGGTTTTTACGGATTCTAAGTGATTTTTCCCCTAGATTATGCGGGCGATCAAGGAAAAAGCGCGCCCTCTGTGCACATTTTCCGGGGATAAGAACGCTTAAAACATTATGTTTCCCTTCTTTGGTGCACCCTAAGTGCACCTGTCTAAGGGACAGGCACACAAAAGGCCGAGGCAAGAATTTTTTTTTAGTTTTGCCTATTTTTAATGTTTTTTCTGTTGTTGATGGGTACCTGTTTGGATGACAAATTATTGTGGAGGGAGCGGGATTGGCCCGAGCTCCATACTGCATTCACTGTTGATGTTGGGGCACGCCTTCAGCTGGCGCAGGAGGCGCAACATGTTTGTGTTTTGTGGGAAGAACTTGGTCATCCATCGTGAGACAAATGTATATTTTGTGACCAGGTTACTGCCTCATGGTGAGATGCTAAGGTATCCACTGGGAGGGTGGATTTGGAGAGGCTCTGGAGACGTCATTGTGGTGGGGCGCCCCTTACATAGGGGTGCATTAGCATTGCATCAGTGACAGATCTTGCAGAGCGATGTGCTCCAGCGGTGATTATGCGACTTTCAAGGTCGTCGGCTCCGCATCGGGCATCAAGCTCGCAAGTTGGAGTTTTGCGCCGGTTTAGGTCCAGACACTTCTATGATTTTGCCCGTTTTTGCTATGACAGGATGGTGACGTAGCTCAATAAGGTCCACAATGGATCGAAGTTGTTTGTGTACGCTAGCATTTTGTTCAGCATTATGTACGAGAGGGTAGTGCTGCTGAGACCAGTGGTGGCGGTGCCTCCTGGGGGGCCACTGGAACCTCATATGAGGAGGTGAGCTCCAATGATGCCGCGAGGTGGTGGGGCCATGGTGGGGCATTACTATAATGCCACGACATAGGCTTGGTTCGAGGTGAACCCCTAGATGTTTTTGCCATTCGCATATGTAGGGATGGATTTCCAAGGGGATCCAGATATGGGTCTCCCTCCTGGTTATTTTTAGGGGCCAGCAGGTACGTTTTTTATGTTTTCTGCATTTATTTGAGACTATATGTGCTTATGTGTTTTGCTGGTGACACTTTTTGGAAAGGTAAATTCTCTCTCCGGACAGAGACGATCCCTCTAGCCCTAGAGTGGGTCTAGCAACAAGGGAACAAGCTAAGGTGTAGGTTCCTAGCTAACGAATGAAGTATGTTGGGGTAGATTGTCCTATCTAGAGTCCAACGCTATTGTCGCAGCTATAGTAGTGGCGGCCTCTTGATCTCTGTCCCGACAGGTCGTAGTCCTTCAACAATGGTACTTGTATTCTTGCACAAAGATCAAAGACAAGAGCAACATATAAGACAATAATTATATTCGTAGCTAACTAGTCAGTCAAGGAGGACTAAACACATTGCGTAAAATAAACCATATTAACACAAGATGGGAACCAGACAATAGTCATGTATATATAAATAGAAGAAAGAGATTACAACCGGAGCCTTGACATCGAAGCCTCCCTCAGCGGGTTCAATCGAAGCATGTCTCAAAGGATCGTCGGGGAATTGGGATGAGGCAAGAACACAAGCCTAAGCTCTCTCTCGACAAAGTTCTCTTTCTCTATTCTATCTCCCAGAAAAATGTTCAGCAATTCTCTTCAGCCTTTAGCTATAATTGTTCAGCTAGTGTATCAATGGGAAATAGCTTTATTTATAGAGGGAGAGGAGGAGGTTGGGATCCCTACAATGGTGGAAGGGAGGCCTTATCCTTTGGGAGGTTTCCCCAAAATGTGGAAACAAGAGTCCAAAGGAGGATGGTCGTGGTTATTCAGTCGAACCACATAGGCTAACTCGCCTAGGAATTTGTTATCATGGAAACTTCGCCTCTATTTTTAAAAAACATTCCAACAAAATCTTGGTGCGGGTAGCTCACTGGGACAGAGCGCCAATGGGCGCAGGGCCCAGTTTTAATCTTCCTCATTGGCGTGAAGGCATAACGGTCTACCAGTGCCAACCCAAAAACATATGTTTCAAATGGTCTCCTCAAGCAATTGTCAGCAGAAGGAATGTTGTCCTCATGGATAGGGATACAATGATGGTCTTTGCAAGGCATGACACTGCTTATTAGTCACAGAAATGGTCCTCCAATGTGTGGGATGGGGATTGCATGGATGGTGACAAAATGTTGTGTAACAAAACTGACATATTTTTGGTTACTCTTGTAGATGTTGGTGAGGTAGGTCACCCCGTGGCTCAACTGGTCGGCCACGGTCCTCTTCGGAAACTGTTTGGTCAATTTAGTGTGTCCTAAATTGCTACATTAATTTGTCAATCCGGGATTCGTAAGCTGACGAAGTGTGGCGCACTATATGTGCAAGATAACCTATCTCTTACTTTTTGTCGTTTTTGGTTTTTTATTTATTTTGGGGGTTTTTATCTTGGTTGGTTTCCTAATGTGAGATGGAAATTCTAAAAGACAAGTATGGATATAAATGTTCAAGGAAATGATGTCCTTTATAATGATTTCCAAACTTCAAACTTCAAGAGGGATTTAAACATGCAATGACAAAATTAATTCCTAAAATAAAATGAAAATGTGCCACTATACTAGTCAAACAAACAGTGAACTTTTGATCATGAAACCCATTACCCTTGCTGCTGTCTAAATACAAAAGAAAATGTGCTCAAAGAAATCCAAGAATTGCAATCAAAGTAAAGCTAAAATCAAATTACATCAACTCATACTCTGACCCCTCACCATTAGTCTCGCTATGGCTTTCGGAGGTAATCATAAACAACTTGAGCAATCTGATATCTAATTTGCAGAAAAATAAACTAATATCAAATTACACACTCATACTTCAATCTCTCACCATTAGTCTCGCTATGGCTTTCGGAGGTAACTGATAATGACATGAGAAATTTAATATCTAACTTGCAGAAAAATAAACTAATATCAAACTACACACTCATACTTCAATCCCTCACAATTAGTCTCGCTATGGCTTTCGGAGGTAACTGATAATGACATGAGCAATTTAATATCTAACTAACTAGTAAAGCAAATGTACAAAACTGAAATAAATAGAACAGTGTTGGAATTAGAAACTAAGAAAAATAAATCAGCAGAAGGACAAGACTGATTCCATGTCATTAGTCATTGTAAAACTATGTGCAAATGCCCGGGTTGCCTATTGTAATTTGGAACAAAGACATTGATCAGTTAACAACAATATGAAGCATGAAAAAGTATGGACATAAGTGAAATGTTAATACCATGAGAGATGCAGCATATACACGTGAATAACTATGTCATAATACACATAAAGAAATAAAACATGCAGCTATACAGTAATAAACAAAACCTCGGCGTGTGCAGGGGCCCTCTGCACAATCCTCGGGCAACAGCTATCAACCACGAATGATACTTATGAACAGAGTCTTCTTATATATTCAAAATTCGGTCATAACAAAGAAATAATGTCACAGCACAGTGGCAATGCAATTACATTACAGAAGCTAACTATTTTGCGTATGAGAACGCATTATTTATAACAGAATATGACATAACTAATTCCCTACAGTCTGCGCTGATAGAAGACACGTGAACAACCATGTCCAGAAATCTAGCATAATGGCTACCGTGAAGATTAAATCTATGGAAAGTGGCTGTTGGATTCAGCTTATGGAGCAATTTACAGGTGTTGAAATGTCCCCTGAGATTCAGGAACGGCCACGCAAGTCTTCACGTGGTGAAAAACAGAGTTTTGTCACCGTAGAACTCTTAGGTTGACCACCGCTTGACTATCTTTGACTATGGCCTTCCTTGGTGAATTCGACTGAGCCAATAGGACTCGGTCCATATCCACGTCATTTCCAACTTGCCCACGTGGCTTGATTTGCCTGAAGACACCTGCAATATAGACTTTAACAAAATGGCTGCGGAAAGTTGAAGCAGCTGCGGAAAGTGACAAGATTTCGTAGCTCAATGAGCAAAAATCTAATTCAAATAGAAGACACAAAACATAGTTAAAAACCAATTTAAATGCTTTTTTATGACTAATATGCAATGATGTTGATGACTTAGGAGGTCCAGGTAAATGGAAAAAGTCTAGAAAGGTGTATAAGAAAGATGCAAGTTTGGGACTCAAGATACCCCCACTGTGAAGGTGTTGCATGTCCCCATGCAACCAAAATTTTAATCATCCTCCTTTAATTCATATGATCTGATACCTCTGCCAGTACATCTAGTCCTCTTCTCCTCTTTCTGGGTGCTGCTAACATCCTGGGCTTCTTCATCAAGTATCTGAATTTGAGATTAATCAGTGCTCTACTTATCTTCTGGCATTTCTTCTTCAATTTCCTGTTTTTTTTCTGCCATAGTCCCAGATGTAGCATAGTGTTGTCATGAATGATCTTTTCCAATTTACTCTGCTCCTTTAATGCTTCATTTTCATTTTTAATATGTCTATTCAAAACCTCCAGCTCAAAGACTTCTTGTTTTAACGATTGGACTAGATCTTCTTGTGCTATGTGAGGCTGAGTGGATGAAGTGCTGGGGCCCGTGGCTGTTCTTTCCAAAGATTCTATATAATCATACACCTCTTGCTGCTTTGGATCTATATCGGGTTTCGTTTTCCTTGGGCTATCCCCAAAATGCTGTGGAGGAGAATTGACTTCAAAATCTGGCCGAAAAGGACTCATGTTAACATCTTGAGGATTAGTTTCAACATTTGGTTGAGAATGAGATGGACTATGTTCAAATTTTGGCTGAGAATGATATGGACTATGGCCAGCTGGAGTTTGTTCAAGTGTTCCTTCCCCCAAATCAATAAAATGGGGTCCTTTTGTTTGTACTTCCTCCACTTTCCTTTAAGCCTGCTGCTTCTTCTTACATATTGTGGACTACTGTCTTTTTCCTTTTGTTTTTCTTTTCCTCTCTTTTTGGCCATAGTTGACTGTTCCTGAAGGTGAACTAGTCTCTCAGAAAATACTTGATGGTCTTCTTCTGAGGAAGGGGTTTGATGCATAGCTTCAATGCTTCTTTTCTCTTTTAGTTTTGTCGGCTTTCTACCCTCAGTCTTTTCCTTCCTTCTTTTAGCCAGTCTTTCTTCTCTATTAGTTTCTTCAACTGTGTCAGTAGGAGTGCTTTGAGTTTTATCACCTGTTCTCTTTCTTCTACTTCTTTTTGGTGTACTGCCTTCAGGGGTTTCTTAGGGTTCTTCAAAGAAATTCCTAATTAAAAACTGCTCCCAGGTGTCCTTTTTCTCTTTTAATTGTTTTTCTATAAAGATTTTCACAAGACCATGGTGATACAAATGTGATTCTACGTCCCCCAGATGCTTTTGGACGGTTACGGACATCTTTTTCAAAATATTTAATAAAAAATATGGCATATTGAGGGTCTGGTTGTCTAGAAAATTCATCAACAGTCGGGTATGATACATGTACATTGATCCAAAACGTCCCTCACAGGTGATAAAATTTTGAATAACCAACAGTAAACTGGCCCACTCTTCTTTTAAAGCATGGACAGGAATTCCCTTTTTGAAAATAGTTGCATCCATACCTGGGTTACGTAGGATCACTCTCCAGGCTTCCTCGCCAATGCTCTTGTTTTTGAACCAGCGTTCACCTTCTTAAGGGAGTTCTGTAGCAGCTGCTATGGATGCCTCATTCACCGTAAATTTTAGGTCCCCAATTTCTACCTCCAGACCATTGAAAGACCTCGCAAAAACTTTTGTTACCTCCTTATTGTGTCCTTTAAACTTTCGAATAAACCGAAGCCATTTTGCCTTTTTTAATATATCTTTGACTTGCGGGTATCCTTCCATAAATTTGGGTCCCTCTGGTTCTGTCCTCAACAATTGACCCATCCTTCCTTCTGCTCTTTAAAACTCGTCTGCATGAGGAGGGTTTAACGGAGTTAAGACGGCTGAATTAGCGGAAATGAGTAGGGTTTATGAAGGAGACCAGTGACTGTAAGCGGATATCAGAGAATAGGTACACGGAGTGAAGCGGAACAGAGAAGGGTTATG
Organism: Pinus albicaulis; assembly: GCA_034641835.2. NCBI lineage: Eukaryota > Viridiplantae > Streptophyta > Pinopsida > Pinales > Pinaceae > Pinus > Pinus albicaulis. The sequence goes on along the minus strand of CM076571.1, from coordinate 191,019,490 downwards.
TGAGCACGGTGGAAACGCAGCCGTGAGGTCAATAGAACAGTAGGGGGAGTAAATTGCATTCGGCAATATTTAAAATTGGGTGGCTGCAGAGTAGATGCACGCACGTTTATGAAACGGCTACGGATTTTGTGCGGCTGATAGAAGCCGTATTCAAATCAACCACGTTTCATAATTACAGGTGGAGTATCAAAGTACGAGTGAAGACCGGAGGCTTGATTATGAGACCGTTTAAAAATGAATGCAAGGATTGTGGGAGGATCGTATAGCGATCGTGGAATGGTTATGGAGTTTGTCAACACAATCATTGCATATAATGGAGCTATGGTTTATAACTATATAAAAATGTGCTTGAATGCCATTTGAAATAAATTTTTACTCATACCTTGGAATTCTTGCCATTTTTCATTTATCTTCAATCAGTTGCTCCTTGTTGATGCTTTTGAATGTCTCATGTCTTCATAATATGTCTTCATACCTGCATTTGATTCCATGATTGTTGAACTAACATCTGGCTGTAAATTTTTGAAAAACAGAGTGGTGGCTGTAGAAACTGCTTCTGGCTGCGGAAATTGGTGTCAGCTGTGGAAACTGACACAACAATTATTTGGGTGAATGGACTGAATGAAAATGGTCATGAAAGGAAATTTTTATTGGTGAAATGAAATGGAATAGATGAAATGGAGTGAAATGAAATGAAGTGGAGTGGAATGAAATGAAATGAAGTGGAATGAAATGGAGTGGGTTGTCATAAAACTTGTGAAATGAGAGAGAGAGAGAATTTTTTTTTTTTGGAAAATATAGGGTGTCAGGTGTTCCTGATTTTCACCCTACATTTTCTGTATAAGACTGCCAATCAGTGATTGGTTTTTAGGCTTATACATTCCTTTTTTTTTTTCTTTTTTCTTTTTTTCACTTTGAAACTGAAAAGAAAAAAGGCTAGGCTGGTGGAGAAGAAGGATTCTTCTTCACCAGCCTTATTGCAGAATTATCTTGAAACATTTTGACATATTCCTCTTTCGAGAGTGGCTTATGATAGATCTTTAATCTGTGGCCATTCACAATAAGAGGAGTTTGAGATTCATCAATGGTCTTGATTCTTACCGCTCCATTGCTAAAGATCTTGTCAATCTCATATGGCCCAAGCCAATGAGTCTGAAATTTTCCTTTAAAATATTTAAACTTAGAATCAAATAACAATGCCCAATCTCCTTCTTGAAACTTCTTCTCTTTGATATATTTTTCATGCCATTTAGCTCTTTGATATTGAACTAGATCAGTTCTTAGAATTGCCTCTTGTCTAATCTCATCTAGCTCATTCAACTGCTCCATTCTATGCTTTTGGGCTTCTGATAAGTCCATCCCCAACTGAACTGCTATCTTGAAGGTCTTGACTTGGAACTCAATGGGGAGCAAGACTTCTTTCCCATAAACAAGTTCATAGGGAGAATGTCCCGTTGTATTTCTCCATGTAGTTCTGTAGGCCCACAAGGCTTCAGGAAGCCTTTCTGCCCAATCTCTTCTATGTAGATGAACAGTTTTGGTGATGATACTTTCGAGAAATTTGTTTGTAGACTCCACTTGACCATTTTCTTGCGGATGGTAAGGAGTAGATCTTCTGTGCTTGATTTTGTATTCTTCCATCAGCTTCTCCACTAGGTTGGATGTGAATTGGCTACCCTGATCTGTTACAATTTCTCTTGGAACACCAAAGCGGGTGAAAATATCCTCATAAAGAAAATTAACAATTGAATTTTCAGTAGCAGACACTAATGCTTTGGCTTCTACCCATTTAGTAACATAATCAGTACAAACCAATATATATTTCTTTTGCTTAGATGGTGGATTTATAGGTCCAATGAAATCTAAAGCCCATTTTTCAAAGGGTTTGATGAGTACCTGTGGTTGCAATGGCATTTCATCTGAAAGGGTAGGTTTCCCTACTCTTTGGCAGTTGTCACACCTTTTGACATATTGTTTTGCATCTTTGAAAAGGGAAGGCCAACAATATCCTAAAGAGAGGATTTTATAGGCTGTCCTTTTGTCAGCAAAGTGTCCGCCGCATGGTTCATCATGACATGCCTTGAGGATATCAGGCATTTCATCCTCCCTGACACATCTTCTGATCACAAGATCTGGCCCTGTTTTAAACAATTCGTTAAAAATCCATGAATATTTTGAACTCTCCTGAATAATATTTCTTCTTTCACTTGGAAATAAATGTGGAGGCAGTTTCCCTGTAACCAAATAGTTAGCAATATCTGCATACCAAGGCGTCTTAGTAGTTACTGCAAACAAATATTCATCAGGAAACTTATCCTCTATAGGAGAATCTTCTTTAGTATTCTGAATCCTAGACAAGAAATCAGCTACTGTATTTTGTTTCCCTGGTCTATCCAACACAGTAATATTGAATTCTTGCAAAAGTAGGAGCCATCTTGTCACTCTGCCATTAGTAACAGGTTTGTTCATTAGATATCTAATCGCAGAATGATCAATATGAATAAAAGTTTCATAGCCTGTTATATAATGTCTAAACTTATTGATTGCATGAACAACAGCTAAAAACTCTTTTTCAGTTACAGTATAGTTCAACTCAGTGGGAGTCAAATTTTTATTGGTATAGTAAATGGCATAAGGGACTAAATCCTTTTGACCCAACACAGCTCCTAGAGCTGTATCTGAAGCATCTGTAGAAATATGGAAAGGGAGTTTCCAATTTGGTCCTCTCAAGATAGGTGCTTCAGATATTCTTGTTTTCAAAGTTTCAAAGGCTGATTGAAAATCGGGATCCCATTTGAATTCACAGTCTTTTGTAAGCAGTTTGAAGAGTGGAGATGCTATTTTAGTGAATTTTTCTATAAATATTCTATAGTATCCAGTAAATCCTAGAAAACTTCTAACATCTCTTTGAAAATTTGGAATAGGCAACTTGGAGATGACTTCAACTTTTGATCTATCAACCTTAATTCCATCTCCTAAAATATGATGCCCCAAAACAATACCTTCAGTAAACATCATAAATCATTTTTCATGGCTTAATGAAAGGTTTGTTTCTTTACATCTTATAAGGACTTTTTCCAATTTTCTAATGCCTCTTCAAATGAATTACCATAAACTGTAAAATCATCCATATAAACCTCTACACAATCATGGATTAGATCAGAAAAAATTCCTAGTATTGCTCTTTGGAATGTTGCTGGTGCATTACATAACCCAAAAGGAAGCACTCGGTAGGCAAAAGTTCCCCATGGACAAGTAAATGTGGTCTTATCTTGATCTTCGGGTGCTACCTGAATTTGATTATAGCCACTAAAACCATCCAAAAATGAAAAGTACTTTTTACCTGCTAATGTATCTAATACCTGATCAATAAAAGGCAAAGGAAAGTGATCCTTCAAAGTTGCCTTGTTCAATTCCCTGTAATCAATGCATACCCTCCATTTACCATTCTTTTTAGGTACTATAACCAAAGGAGAAACCCATCGGCTATCTGAAATTGGATAAATGAAGTTTACATTGAGTAGTTTTTGGAGCTCTTCTTTCACTATTTCCCTAAGGTTTGGATTCATCCTTCTTTGAGGTTGTCTAATTGGTCTATTGTTTTCCTCAATATAGATATGATGGATGCAAGTCTTAGGATCAATACCTTTCATATCAGTATACTCCCATGCAAATGCAGTAGAATGTTTTTGCAAGATTTTGGTTAGTTCTTCTTGTTGTGACTTTTCCAAATTTTTGTTTATATTCAATGTTTTTCCTGGAAAAATCTCAATGGTAGAACTACCGAACTCTTCCATAGAGTAAAGAGACATTTGTCTTGATGATAAATATTCAATGTCAGATTCCAACTGAAATTGTGTGGGGTCATATTCTGAAGATGTCTCAAAATTTTCTAATGTGTTTAGAATTTGACTATCCTCACTGATTTCAGAAATGGTAAAGACAGGTTGTATAGTGTCCTCATCATCAACCCATTCATTGTCTCCTACTTCTGTGATTGCTTTTGTTGGAGGATACAAATTGAATTTCTTTGTCGAATTACCATTAGAAATGTACATATCCCCAGATCTACAACTCATGAAAGCATCAGCTGTGGCTAGCCAAGGTCTTCCTAAGATAAGTGGGTGCCCTCCTAGATTACTCTTAGGAGTCAAAATCATAAAATCTACTGGATATTCCCAAGAATCTAAGGAGACTGAAATATCTTCTAATACACCATCTGGTTTGATAATTGATCGATCTGCAAGTTGCAGTAAAGTAGGTGTAAAAATAAGATTAGGAAGTTTTAGCTGTTCCATAGTCTGTCTACTCATAATGTTGATAGCAGCCCCTAAGTCAATCAATGTGTTTGGAATTTCTATCCCATTTATATGTGTCTTGACAATTGGACTACCTAGATCTACATACTTCTGCATGGTAATTTTTCCCATCATGATATCTGCAATTTTTCCTACCAGGTGGATTCTTCTTGTATCTCTTGGTTTCCTTCCTGGTCTTTTGAGACTCAACTCCTTTATTGTTTTTGCTAGAATAGGAATCTCTCTAATGGATTGTAGCAAGGGAATCTTGATACAAACATTCTTTAATTCATCTAGAAAATCATAGTTAGGCAACAAGATTTGTTTTTCCACCCCTTTATCAATTTGTAATCTTTCAGGGAAAGGAGGTGTGGATGAAGATGCAGGCTGCTCAACTATAGGAGTTGTGGGGGTTAAATTTTCTTTCTCTTTTTGAATGTTTGAGTTTTGAAGAGATGCTTCCTCAGAACCCTTATTGACTTTAAGAGAGTCCTCCTTAGAGGTATCTTGCTCTTGGACATCTATAGAAGTTTTTTATAAAACTCTACCAGACCTGAGTTGTACATCATTGAGAGGAACAATCATATAGGTAGGAAATTGTTGTCCTTCTATCATGTAAGTATTCTGAGGATTTTTATTGTTAGGATTTGGCAATGGCTGAGCTGGAAGTTGATTTGTATTTTGTTGGAATGGAAGCATGAGTTGAGGATTTGGATTTTTTTGAGAAGATTGTTGTTGTGGAAATGGCAATGAAAGTTGTGGATTTGGGTTTGGAAGTTGTGGAGCTTGTTGATTTTGAAAAGATGGAGGATATTGATAAAATTGAGCAAATCTCCCATAAGGATTTTGCATACCTTGTACCCATGACTGATATGGATTTTGAGATTGGGGCCAAGGTTGTTGCCAAGGATTCCAATTTGGTGGGGATTGAAAATTCATAGGGTTGTTAAACCCTTGAGTTTGTTGCCCCTGCCAAGGTCTTCTTGCAACAAAACAGAGAGATTCTACTGAATTTGGATCTTCTTGAAAGACAGCTTTGAGTCCAGGAATTGAAGGACAATCCTTGGTCTCATGATTCTCTAAGCAAATCATACATGTTTCTACAACTTTTTCATCCAAGGGACATTCCCTTAAAGCATGTTTCTTCCTACATTTCGGACAAAAGATGGCTAGAGCATCAGTTTCTGCTTTCTGCTTGTTTTGAATTTTAAGGGTGTCTAGTTGTTCACTAAGGCTCCCTAAGATATCATTTTTGAATTCATCAAGCATATTGCCAATCTCTGCCCTACTTACTGATCCAGTTGCAGATTTGTTTGCCCTGATAAGAGAAGGATCTCTAGGCCCTTTTCCCGTTTTAGATTTTCCCCTTGAGAGATGGACACATAGTTCTGTTATGTCATGAAGTGGAAGTTGAGAAATGTCTCCTTTCCCCATCATGTTTAAAATATATATCCATTCATCTCTGATGGCTTTTAATAGAAGGGCTTTCAAAGTTTCCTCATCTAATTTTCTCATCTTTGCTCTTTTTAAGTTGTATTGAAATCTTTCAAGTAAATCCTCCAAATTTTCATCTTCTTTTTGCACCATTTTGAATACCTCATCCTTGTGATTGGTGGGAATGCAATAGTCCAGGTATCTATCCAAAAATGTTTGTTTCATATCATTCCAAGTCCTAATAGATTGGGTGACTAATCCCATGAACCATTTCAAAGCGGCTCCCTTCAATGTTGAAGGAAATAGTTTGAGTTTTTTAGAGTCTTCCATATAGTCATAGGTTCGGCACATGACTTAAAACTCAAACAGAAATGTTTCAGGATCCTCACTTCGCAATCCATAAAATTTGGGGAGGACAGATGGTGAGATGTTTTTCATCATTGCATGAGTTTCCTCATCAACTATAGGGAATCCAAACGAGTTGTCTCCTTCCCTATTTCTTCCATTATTACCTCCACCTCCACCATTGTTGCCTCCATCATTTCCTCCTCCTCTACCTCTACCTCTACCTTCGAATCCATCTATTACTTCCTCTGTCATGATAATTTCTTCAGAGTCCTTTGGTTCTTCTATCAAGGGAGGATGAGAGGGAGTTTTTTCCTTTTCTTCCTCAGGTGATTCTACTTCTTTAATTACAACAAAGAAAGGGTCTTCTCCTAAATGAAATTTAGTAGATGGTGTGGGAGAATCCTCTAATTCAGCTGCTCCTTGAATTCCAGGAATCTTAAGGCTAGGGGTAGATGGTGGTGAATCTTGTCTATGTCTTGAAGAAGATGGAGTTGTGAAAATCGAACTCTTGGCTCTAGCTATAAACCTTCCCCTAGAATCTCTTGCTCTATGCATGTCATTTTTTTATTTTTAAGTTGGGCTAATAATTCTCTTTCTGATCTTCCAGGTCACACTAGGTGCAAGAAAAGAGCATACTTAAGAAATTATTGAACCAATAACTCTCTTTTCTGATCCTCCAGATCACACTAGGTGCAAGAGGAGAGCATACTTCAAGAAGTTATCAATTTTTCCCTTCTTTTTATTGTTTTTTTTTTTTTAAGAAATTGGCTACCTAGTTACACTTCCCTGGCAACGGTGCCAAAATTTTTGGTCAATTTAGTGTGTCCTAAATTGCTACATTAATTTGTCAATCCGGGATTCGTAAGCTGACGAAGTGTGGCGCACTATATGTGCAAGATAACCTATCTCTTACTTTTTGTCGTTTTTGGTTTTTTATTTATTTTGGGGGTTTTTATCTTGGTTGGTTTCCTAATGTGAGATGGAAATTCTAAAAGACAAGTATGGATATAAATGTTCAAGGCAATGATGTCCTTTATAATGATTTCCAAACTTCAAACTTCAAGAGGGCTTTAAACATGCAATGACAAAATTAATTCCTAAAATAAAATGAAAATGTGCCACTATACTAGTCAAACAAACAGTGAACTTTTGATCATGAAACCCATTACCCTTGCTGCTGTCTAAATACAAAAGAAACTGTGCTCAAAGAAATCCAAGAATTGCAATCAAAGTAAAGCTAAAATCAAATTACATCAACTCATACTCTGACCCCTCACCATTAGTCTCGCTATGGCTTTTTGAGGTAATCATAAACAACTTGAGCAATCTGATATCTAATTTGCAGAAAAATAAACTAATATCAAATCACACACTCATACTTCAATCCCTCACCATTAGTCTCGCTATGGCTTTCGAAGGTAACTGAAAATGACATGAGCAATTTAATATCTAATTTGCAGAAAAATAAACTAATATCAAATCACACACTCATACTTCAATCCCTCACCATTAGTCTCGCTATGGCTTTCGGAGGTAACTGAAAATGACATGAGCAATTTAATATCTATCTAACTAATAAAGCAAATGTACAAAACTGAAATAAATAGAACAGTGTTGGAATTAGAAACTAAGAAAAATAAATCAGCAGAAGGACAAGACTGATTCCATGTCATTAGTCATTGTAAAACTATGTGCAAATGCCTAGGTTTCCTATTGTAATCTGGAACAAAGACATTGATCAGTTAACAACAATATGAAGCATGAAAAATTATGGACAGAAGTGAAATGTTAATACCAAGAGAGGCGCAGCATATACACGTGAATAACTATGGCATAATACATGTAAAGAAATAAAACATGCAGCTATACAGTAATAAACAAAACCTCGGCGTGTGCAGGGGCCCTCTGCACAATCCTCGGGCAACAACTATCAACCACGAATGATACTTATGAACAGAGTCTTCTTATATATTCAAAATGCGGTCATAACAAATAAATAATGTCACAGCACAGTGGCAACGCAATTACATTACAGAAGCTAACTATTATGCGTATGAGAATGCATTATTTATAACAGAATATGACATAACTAATTCCCTACAGTCTGCGCTGATAGAAGACACGTGAACAATCACGTCCAGAAATCTAGCATCATGGCTGTCGTGAAGATTAAATCTATGGAAAGTGGCTGTTGGATTCGGCTTATGGAGAAATTTACAGGTGTTGACATGTCCCCTGAGATTCAGGAATGGCCATGCAAGTCTTCACGTGGTGAAAAACAGAGTTCTATCACCGTAGAACTCTTAGGTTGACCACCGCTTGACTATCTTTGACTACGGCCTTCCTTGGTGAATTCGACTGAGCCAATAGGACTCGGTCCATATCCACGTCATTTCCAACTTGCCCACGTGGCTTGATTTTCCTGAAGACACCTGCAATATAGACTTTAACAAAATGGCTGCGGAAAGTTGAATCAGCTGCAGAAAGTGACAAGAAGCAGCTGCGGAAAGTGACAAGATTCCGCAGCTCAATGAGAAAAAAACTAATTCAAACAAAAGACACAAAACATATTTAAAAACCACTTTAAATGCTCTTTTATGACTAATATGCAATGATGTTGATGACTTAGGAGGTCCAGGTAAATGGAAAAAGTCTAGAAAGGTGTATAAGAAAGATGCAAGTTTGGGACTCAACAGAGACCTAGGGATGATCTCGAAGGGCAGGGAGGAGATGTTGTTGGGGGACCTGGTGGTGGTGCTGGCCCTTTAGGAGAGGGCAGCAGCTCGGCCGCTGCCGAGCCTACAGTCGAGCGAGCTCATTCTGACGCAGAGGCAGCACGTGCAGATGCAGTGGAGGCTCGCATTACGAAACTGACTGCTCAGGTGTCAGCTCTAGAGGATGCTTGGAGTCGAGTAGATCGCTTGACCCATGGGATGCCTTCTCGGGGTTTTATGGATGATCTAGAGGAGGTCTGGCTGGAGACGGTGATGGCCCAGGAGAGGGACTATCGACCTATTTTACATCACAATCTCGGTTGTGACGGCAGCTCCAGTGGTGGTACTGGGAGCAGTTGTGCATCCATGTGCCCCTTTTGAGGGGGCTCCGCCGTAGAGTATACTTGTACATGGGGAAAGCACTCTTTATGAGGATGCTTCCCCTATTTTTGATGACTTTTTATGTATGTTTGGGCTGGTCGATGGGTTAGCGATACTATTTTTTGTACTCAGACATATACATCTTGATATATATATATATATATATATATATATATGAGAGATATTTTTGCGGCTTTACATGTTGTGTCACCTGTTTCGGTTTATGGATGATGTTATGCTGATGGATATCTATATTTTTTGTTTTTTATGCATCATGGTTTATTCGAGATGCATTCCAGTTTAGAATGTCATTAACTATGCGATCAGTTGTCTGGTTTTGACTCCTTGGTACATGTGTAAATGTGATATAGTCAAATTGTCTGCTTGATATTTTTGCATGCAAATATTTTCTAAATAGATGTGTATCTCTTGTCTCGAATTTTTGGTTTAACTGCAACACTACTAACTAGGAATCAAGGTAGACATGCATATGGTGTATGCCCTGATGGAGGGCATCGCACATAAGTCTGATGACGGTGTCGTATTCTGCCTTAATTTTTTGTTGCTGAACCGATGCACAAATAGTTTGTGCAGAGTGGCGATCGGTCAGGGTGGTAGATGACCCAGGCAGCTACGACTAAAATTTCAGACCATATTGATGCTCCATCAGAAAATCTGAAATAAGGTTCAGGTTGGTGATCCATGGTGGCACTTTGAGCATGTTTAGTAATTATTTTGGTCAAAAAATTTCAGTGGTTTGGTTTGTGTACGTTCACTCTAGAAAGGGCCATTTAGGACCTTATGGGTAAAATTTCTTGAGGTAAAGGCCGTTGACGGGGTTGCTAAGCCATGTCCTGTCTGGTTCCGTCAAGATATATGCCCCATGTCGGAGGCAATGTTTGATGATGTAGGGTCCTTTCCACAAGGTTTTGAACTTTCCTGGCCCTAGGGCTTCTTTTGCGACATCAAAGCGAAGGACTAGTTCTCCCTTGGTGAATGGGCAAGGATTGATGTGGCAGTCGAATGATGATTTCACCCTTTTCTTATGGGCCTCGTTGTGTTGCAGCAACTGTTTTCAGCTTTCTTTAACAAGCTCTAGTTGTACTAGGCTTTGTTCTAGAGGTTGGGTATAATCGAGGAGTTCGATAGCGGCATGCAAATTCGGGATCTCGTGGAAATCAATGCAAAAGCGCAAGGTGCCTTGATATTTTGCGACATGAATAAGGTGGAAATCCTGGGATGTGGCGGAGGATGAAATCCTATTTCCGATATGCGATGATACGAATCGTATATGATGAATCATGTCATCAGCGTTCGGTGGGGGAAGAATCTTTGTGATGGGAGTTTGCGTAAGCGCAAGGTTGGGTTCCCCGTTAGGATGGTCACTTTCCTGTGGGTGGAAATTGTGCCTGCTGCAGAGGTGCCTGAATGTTTCCATTATCGGGCATACCTCTGGTGCGTGATTTTGGCCAATGTAGATAGTGCATGGTATCCCTGTGCCAATGGAGTAGATTGTATGGGAATCGTCACTACTCGTTGTCCCTGATGTGGACGCTTGGAAAGGATTTGTCGTAGAAGAGGTGGTCTTCTGCTTCCATTTATGTATTGTTGGCTTGGGTGTGTCAAACTCTTTGGGGGAGTATAGACTCAACACTGCTCTTTCCGCTCTTAGCTTGGGGAGATGCACGCATTTAATCGTATGGTAAAAGTGCGAACAAATCTGGCAATAGATACGCGTGATCTTCTCCTGGTTAGAGAGAAGTTTTTTAGGGAGAGAAGAGATTATGCGAAAACTGTTTGCAAGGGGTTTCAGTTCTCTGCACTGATTGACCCGGTGGTCATTCAAGTCACATAGTCTGCATGTTATACTAAGCTTGTTCTGGGTCATGCTTGGTTGGTGTGTTGTCCTAGTTCGCCCATCACGCCTATGTGGGTGTGGGGTTGCTGGTCGAGGGGTGATGTACTTTCTAAATCTTTTGATCTCATCGTCTTATTTCTTTTCTATGGTATGAATCATATCGATGGTGGGACGAAGTTGCGAGATATAAGTACAATGCTGCTCATAATGATTGCCTTGACATATTACGCAAAATAGCTTAGATATGGGGGTCCCATCATGCTAAGTTTTTGTTTTGGAAGGGAACGAGCGTCGTAACGCTGCTAAATCAGGGCAAGTGGCGATTGCATGATTGGGCATTTTACATAATGTGCATGTTGGTCTTCTCTATAGAGAGCAGTTGGGGGTAACTAGGGGTTCCCTGATTGGTCTCTTTTCATCTGACAAGAACAGGATGGATCTGCTCGTCACATATTCTTGGGTTGTGGAGCTGTCTGTGGATTTCGCGTCCATGTCATCTTCTTGGGAGAGACAGACTATACCTGAGAAAAATCTAGCAAGGGCGAGCCGGAATCAGGGGATATAGTGACAATTCTCTAGAAGGTGATTGTTGGCGCACAAAGGACATGTGAATTGTGTTGCATGCAATCGAATGTAGTAAACCCTTTCTATAGTATACCATCTATGGATTAGCTCCAGGGCTACACATTCTTCGAGGAAGTGACCACGTTCGTCGCACAATGTGCAGCGTATGATGGGAGGTTGAATGACAGGGGGTCTTTCTGGTGCCCATCGTTCTTCCTATAGGTACAGGATGGTCCAAGGTTCATTTCTGGATGCCTAGGTGGAAGGATCCTCTTGATAGGATCGTTCGATGGCATGTAAGGTGTCCCTATATCGCGGGAGCTCTGGGCAGTGATGGGTATAGTGCCCATAGTTCTTGTAGATAGCGCATGTGTGATTGGTATGCAATGCTTTGACTTTACCTTTGGTGGTAGGTTCCTTTTTTTGGGAACGCAGCATCGCGATGTCTGTCTTAGAGCCAAGGAGTGGTTTTAATTCATCCAACTTTGGGCAGATATGGGTAGGGTAACCTATTACATCGCATATGGTGTAGACTGGTGATTCCTATTGTATGGCGTGAATCTCCATCTTCTTTCCTCTTTTCTCGGTTTTCTTAGCTATGATCACCAGTTTTACAATGGAAATTTCCTTTGCAGGGCTGGTTTCGACCGTTTCTTGGATGGGTGGGGCCTCCTCGGGACTGAGGGGCTTCAACCCTGTGGCAGTGACGTGAGTGGCTCCTATTCCCGTAGGGGGGATGAGGTACCAAAATAGTATTTCCAATTATATGTTTGGTAACACCAGTGTTGCCAAAACCTACTGGGAGACGAAACCAGCTAGGGGGTAGAGGAAAGGGGTTTGGGAAGCGGCGTAGGCTAGAGAGGATGTTGTGGCTGATGAATCGATGTCATTACCACTCATGTCCATGTCCTAACTAGCTTTGGCACTTGATGTATACATCATGCACACCAAAGCCACTGTGACATCAGGTGATGACTCAAGGATAATGGGAGGATCTCCTAGGAATGACCCTAGAACGGACAACGGTTTGAATTGGTCAAGGCCATATTCTTGGTACTGTGAAAGCGCATTTGAGGATGTATCTACATAGGGTAGAATTACATTAGTGTTTGATAGGGGTCGCTTCTCATTATGCATCAGTTGGTCTACAGTAATGATGCGGTCCTCGTGGGGGAACATCATAATGTGAAAGACGGAGGCTATGGCTGACATGGTTTACATATAACTCCACCCAAGAAGTATATTGTAGTCCAACTAAGTGTCCAAGACTTCAATTTCTATGTGGACCTTCTTTCCAGCTAAGCAGACAGGAACGTTTTGGTAGAGGCCGACAGGGGTCAAAGGACGATCGTCGTATGCTCTAAGCGTGATAACTGAAGGTTTTAGTTTGGGAGACCCTAACTTCTGCCAAACATTTTCTGACATGATGCACGTGGATGCACCCTCGTCAATGACACATCAGTTAATGGTGATATTATGGACCAACGTTGGTATCTGGAAGGTGACCATCGAAGGAAGCCTGGGGGTGGCTTTGTCTAAGTCAAAAGCCATTAGGTGCGTATTGGCGGGGTCGATAGCGCTTAACGCGGAAAATAAGGCTTTTCATTGTTTGGGGCATGACTACAATACTTCCAAGGCTGATATAGCAGCAGGATATTGTGCTAAATCGTCCACGATAATACAATTATGGGTCGTTTTGGAGTAGTTTCTTGCTCACCTATCGGGTCCCTTTGCCATCTTTGGAAATGGTTCAATAGGCATCTTTGAAATGGTCAAAGGTGCAGTCAATGCACTGGTACTTTCCCCTGACGTATTGGTGTCTGGTGGGGTGTCATAATTGCGATTCTGTGTTTGGAAAAACATATCTTTACCAGTCATGTAGATTTCTTGGCTACTTTTCCCGAAGTCGTCTGGATTTTTCTGTTGAGTGTTGATCGTCCCTTGATGGGGGAAAGGTTCCTACATCATAGTTGTTTGTTGGAAAGATCTTCCTTGTCCTCGGTTACTCTGTAACTTCTTCAGCTCAGGGAGGTCAAGACAGTGGTGAGTATAGTGGTCGTACTCACCACATATCGAACAAGAATGGTTTGTTCGAAGAGGTTGCCTTTTGCTTTGTTGTTGGGCATTGCTTGGCTCCTGGCTTTGATTCTGGTTGGAGTTGCCTCCAGCCTGGGATCGTGGTGGGCATTGCTGGTTGTTTCCCCCCTATCCAAGATTCCCTTTTGGATTGTTTTTTCCTTTTTCCTTCACCACGTTAGGAGGGTAGTTCTCCTAGTTATATTGGTGTGGTTGGTTTTGGGAAGGCTGCATAAGGTTCACATGTGCATTGGTCTGCATAGGCAGGTCTTGTGCTGGGGACTAAGCATAACATTGTCCGTGGTTTGCACCTGGATGTTGGAGGGGATTTCTTACTGGGTCCCCTGAGCCAGAGGATAGGGTCCTCCATGGTGATACGCTTACGCCCTATTGGTCAAATTTTGTTGAGGCATATGATGACTTTGAAAACCGGGTTGAGTTACGTTCTAGGTAGGACTATACGTGTAACCGGGGTTTTGACTTCTGCTACCTAGGTAACCTTGGGTCAATGACCCAATTAGTCTGCCTGCAGAGTTCGACGCGCCTGGAAATTCTTGATAAGTTTTCAGGCACGGGGTAGTGGGCAGGATATTGTAAATGTATCCTGACTACGTATAAATCAACTCAAGTTGTTGGGCTTTGCTGATAGTGTCCTCTTTAGATATGGGCATTTGTTGTGCCACATCCTTTGAAATCTCTAAAGTGAGATTTTTCAGGAACAAATCTAAAAGGACCCAATCGTCGAGTTTTTCTTTACATAAACTACGACATCGCCTCCATTCATGGAGATGGTCCGAGATATGGACGGTGGGGGTTTGTCTAAAATGTGTCAGTAATTCCATTCTAGAATCATGGTGAATGGGTAGCTGAAAATATGTTAGGAACACGGTCGCGAGGGCGCCAAAGGTTCCATGTGAAGCAGAGGTTCCTCCACGTACCATTTCGCTGCTACTCCTCTCAAAGCGTGTCTAAATAGTCTCAATTGAATAGTGTCGTCAATGATACCTTTCGATTAGCACCATAGGTGGAAGGTCATGACATGATTACCTGGGTCTTCCACTTTCTTTCCTTCAAATTTTGGAATATTCGAAGGGAGCTTCGTGGGCATGGGAGGCCATGTAGGGTTGTTTGCAATGGGGTCATTCATCAGCTTGGTTAAATCAGGTAAATTCAACGAAGCTAAGAAAGGTGACTGGGAGGTTGATGCCATTTCAACTTGCGAAAACACAAAGTTCTGGTTAGGAAGAGGGTTGGTCTGTGACGTACCCTGTTGTGTATACGACTGGCTTCCCGAATGGGTCGCGCTCCTCTGCCCTCTAGGGGTCATGGGAGGAGTGGTGTGTGGTGTGGCATTGGGAGACTGACCAGGGTTCCCAACTATGGATGCCCCAACAAAGGATGACTCAATAATTGTGGCAGTGTTCCGTCTTTGATGCCTAAATGGCGAAAGACCTGGAACCCCTCTCGGTAATGGGGGGAGGTCCAAAAGACTCCTAGATCGACGAGGTCCCAATGGGTCCCATTGGGTCCATTCTGGTGTCGAATAGATCTGGTTTTGGAAAAAAATTGAGAGGATAGAGTCTATGATCAAAGAAAAATTATGGTCACATACATAAAACAAAGAAAAAATAAAAATAAATTTTCCCTTTAAATTAATTCTATGTGATTAAGCAATCAAAAAAGTGGTTTTTTGTTTGTTTGTGTATGATACTCAAATCCTAGAAGACCTATCCATCCTCACACACTCAATTGTAACTGGGCCTTGAGAAGATATCTTGCGAGTCACTGGCACAACATCCTGTAAGAGCTGGCGATGCCCCTAGTCAGCCGAAGAAAATCTACCAAGGTAAGGGTAGAAGGTTTGCTGCTTTCCTGCACTGTCACCTATAGGGAAAGGATGCCCTAGATTTTGCCACTAAACACCACCATCCCACGTGAGCGTTCAATTCTTGTGCTTCTTGGCAAGTCACCTAACAGTACCGAGTATCAGCCGGGTCAGGTAGCCCCAACTGATACTGCCCACACTGCACCTAAGCCTAAACCCCTCTGAAATGGGTCTCTGCCGCACTCGGGTTTTATTTTCTATGGGCTGATAGGTGGATTTAAATTTCCATAAATATTTAACTTCTATTTTTCAAGATGAAGAATGATCAAGGCGGCTTATTGGATGCCTTACCCCTTGATCCTAACTTAAACTATAAATTCTTTTGTGGCCCCTGTGGGGAGAATTTAGTGAGTTTGGTTAAGTTAGTTTTAGGTGTCTTTGCTTTGCTTAGTGGGTGGATGTGTGTGAGCAACAAGTGGACAAGCACATAGTTTGAACGTGTAGATATGCGATGATCCTTTTCAAAATCCCCTATTAAACTATGTTGTATTGTTCCTTGCTCAAAATAAAAACATGTGCGGATATGGGTCGCTTTCTATTTTTCCTTGTTAATATGTGTGATTAACTAAAGGCGTATGGTGAGTTGTGAGTAGAGAGTGTTCATATTCTTACCTAGGATCACCGGAGGGTGCAAAGGTAGCAGAGGTTACTTGCTCTTCTATCGACAATTCAGTCCTAGTCCCGAAATCCTAGTGTAAAAATTGAACTAAACTAATAACTTTTACACTAGAAAAAAGAGAAACTAGATAAACATGCATGGACTTGGGCCACTTACTTTGGCTAGTTATCTAGGTGTTTTGGTACCTAAATTTGCAAAACATACAAATTTTTCAAAATGCAATTTATTTTTCCCCCCTACTTAAACTATGTGTGAACTTTGCAAAAATCAACTTGGAACAAAACTGACACTGAGCCTACAAAAAGCAGCTAAGAGTGAGCTTTAGCAGGCTGCGTGGTACCTCAACCAGTGCTAGCAGATGTATTATGGGTTTCCAAGCACTTTACAAGCAGGAAAAGATAGAAATGTGGGAGAATTTTCTCTTTCTGTCTTTTGCATGCAAAAGGCTGAAACAGGCGTGATGTCTGCATGCAGGTCAACTATGAACGCACGCCCTGGGCGTGTTTGTGGGAGGGAAAAGCACGCAAATTCCTGCAAAGTAATTTTTTGGATTTGTTTTGCTTCATTCTGTCACTTGGGATGAACTAGGGACTGCAAGAAAAAAAGGGGGAAATTCAGCTCCACTCCACAGCACAACCACATAAACTTGGTAATAAATGTTAGTGGAGTCGCCAATTCTGTGTTAGTGTGTTTGGTGCACGCATGTATGAAATCACACCAACTTAAGGGGTGTGGTTTACCCACTTAAGTTATTGGTCACAGGCAAAAAAAGAAGTGGAGTCAAGCAAGTTAGTGGAACAAGCTAGAATCATAAACATACTCGATAGAGAAATAGCATGCATATATAAACTAAAACTAAAACAAATAAACAGAAGCTCTAAATAGAGTCAAACAAATGCAATAATCCAAACAGTGGCTCTTCGGCCCCTCTTATTGAGTGCTAGTAGGAAATGAGGATGAAACTTTAACCCTCTTGCCAAAGGACCCCTAGAACATGAGTTCTAAGTACCGATGCAAGGATGTTTTTACTTCCAAGCTTTCCTAGGTGCAAAGTCTCCCTCTCTCTATTGTGGTGGATTGAACTTGTTGGATGGTCAACAATTGAGTCCCCTCTATCTTCAGCTCCGAATCACACACTGCTGGTATTGCTTGGGCAATTCTGGCCAGCATAACAATGTGTTCACCAATTATTCATCTCATGGTGGCCTTATATAGGAGAATTCAAATCCTCCTTCCCTCTCTTGGTACATTATGGATGGTGACCCAAGAGAGGGGGATGATTCCTTTGTGTGCCACAAATATTCCATTGTGTTCTCCCTTGATGTCTAAGGAGGCTTTGGTGGTTGTCCTTAGGTAGCTTCAAGTGAGGAATCATTGTCCTGGAATGTGCTTTTTGTGGTCCCAGAAAGTTACTTTCGCCACTCCCAGGATTGCGCGCATTTCGGGTCAAAAGGCATGCAAAGGCGCTCTTCACGAAGGATTACACGCACAAAAGCATTTGTGACTTTCTCAATTTGATTTCTCCTTAGACCTTTGAGATTTTTAAATACTTTCCAGATTCTCTAATGTCTTTTAACCCTATAAATCCTTCTGCCTGACATTAATTAATGTCATCTTCTGCTTGTACGATTTTCTAGTGTTAACAGCCCACATAGAGGAAAACCTCTACCATCACGGGCTGGTGAAGATTATGTTGGTGGAAGTCCTACGAAAACAGAAAAGTACATGGGAGGACTTTCTGACATAAAACCATTTTGTGGATGATGGAGATTTTGACTCCTCAGGAGTCAGGGAGGAAAAGCCCACAGAGAAACCGAAGAAGAAACCGCAGACCCATGGACCAAAGGTGAAATAAGATGACGTGGATGACGAAGTTATGGTGACCGGTGAAACTACTGTGAAGGGCTCCCAACAAAAGAGGCCTTCTACCCCTGCTAAATAATATAACAGAAGCCAAGCGAAGGGAAAGGAGAAGGTAAACCCTGCTACATTCATTGACAAGGACACTATGTCCTTTCAGGATTCTTCACTACAGGAAAGTCAAAATGAAGCTGTGAAATCTTAGGAGGATTTGAGTGTGCCCCAATCCTCATAGGGGCATCATCAGGGAGAGGTGACTCTGTTGGCTCCCTGTAATTTGCAAGATTGGAAAGAAAAAGTAGCAGAGAACCACATCAAACCACTTTGGAGTCCAAGGACCTATCCTTCCTGGGCTCAGAGAGGGCTCTCTCTATATTTATGATTAAGTGATTTAGCTTTATGATTATATTTCCTGATTTTAGGCTAGTTATGAAGTTTGGGGTTGTTTGTTTGATTGTTTGTTTGGTTGGATAGATAGAGTGTGGGAAGCTTAATCCATTGGGCTATGGAGTCATAAAAGGGTTAAATTGTACATCAAATTTTCAAGGGTTTTCACAGGGCAAGCTAACTATATCAAATGGATCTTTGTGGCAAGATGAATATGAGATGATAGTGAGTTCAGTAAAGCTAAAGAGCAGTTAAGAATTCTTTAACTATACTTCAACATAAAATCAGAGCAGATAGTCTCTGAATTCTACATTCAAGTATTTAGAGGAAAACATGTAAGACAACAGTTCAACGGAGGTAAAGAGCAGTTAAAAATTCTTTAACTCAACTTTATAAGAAAGATCTCAAGATAACAGTTTTAGAGAAACTAAAGAGTAGTTAAGAACTCTTTTAGTTAAACTTGAAAAGAAAACCTCAAGGTAACAGCTAGGTGAAACCAAAGAGAAGTTAAGAATTCTTTAGTTATACTTTGCAAAGGAAAACATTGAGATAACTGTAACAGACATAATTAAGGTGCTCATGCAACATATCTTAATCTAAAATTTTTGTTTCTGTTATCAGGGAGATTGATGTACAATATGGAAAACAAAGGAGAAACATTAAAAAAAGAGGGATAACAACACCCTTAACATAGCTCAAGGATCATGTGAAAGTGCTTGTATTACTGATGTCCAGCTCAAAAACAGTTACAGTGCTCCAGTGCAATAATATTTGCAACTCAGAGTCTAATCAAAATCCAACCTAGCAACCAAAACTAATAATAAGAAATACATGCAGTATTTAACTGCAACTGAGGAGGTTGCCCTAATATAAGGTGATAGATTTGCATTTACTACAGAGTAAATGAAGTTTTTGACAATTGAGACCATGCAAGGCCCAAGCCAAAATATCACTGACAGACCTACTGTAACAATAACTTTCAAATTAACTGTTGAGCTAACTTTAAAATATCTTTGACTAATTGCCTTCAAAATTAACTTTTACAATAACTCCTGATTTGATGCTAAAATATATTTGACTATAATATTAACTGTGGTGGCTTTTATTAAATAAAAATTAAGCAAGAGGTGGCCAGTGTGATTGAGAAGAAGTAAATGTTGAGTGGCCTTGTCATTTGGCTCTACCTTCCTCGTTGATTTGCTTTCTCATTTGTCTTTTAAACTTTAAACTGTCCTTATCTGTATACCTCTTTACTACTTTTGCCTTAACTCTGTCTTTTCACCTTAACCTGTCTTCATCTGCCTTTGTTGTTACTGTAAATTCCTTTTTACCTTACTGAACTACCTGCCTTCTGCTTTTCACTGTCACAGTGAATCTTTTACCTTTCACTACCTTCTTATATGTTCGTATTTTTACTTTGTTCTTTAACTTTGTTTTTTTATCCCTTTTTTGTCCTTATTATGACTGCCTCATTCCTGATTTTGTCCATTCTTTTTCTCATTATCCTATATTGCGGAAAGTCGTCTGAATCCATACCCTGTGAGTTTGACAGGAGGCGGATAGGTGAGGAGTGCGAGAACGCTTGGGGGTTGTTGGATCATATGGGAGAGATCAAACGGATGTTGGGGTTTCGGATGGATGGTAGGAGGTGGGACCGGGCAGTAAATGGAGAGGTGGTTTACAGTTTATCGTGCGGTGCAGGAGTGGTAAGGCAGTTTTGGATGGAGGGATGCGATAAAGTGTTGTGGCGATGTGTGGCAGATGGGATGGGTTGCGAAACCACTCATTTTGCAACCCTCCAAAAGTTTTAAGAGTCAGTAAGTTAGGTTTGCGAAAACGGGCGAGGGTCGTCGGATGAGGGGATGGAGATTAGACGGCGGTTGAGCATCTAATTAATCACGGGTCAGGATGATAGGTGGGGTCAAGTGAAATAATGAAACGGATGGTTTAAACATTAGCGTGGGGGTTTAAATATGCTTAGCGGGAAACGAAGTGAAGTGGGGCCCGAGGATAATTTAATTTAAAAACAATGTAAAAGGTGGGTTTTTACATTGTTTTGAATGAAATAAGGGGAATGAGTGCAAGGGAGTGGATATTAGGAATGGGGTTTTAGCATGGGGAAAAAGGTTTTTAAGAAGGGGGAAAAGGTTAAAATGAGGGGATTAAGGTTTAAACATGAGATTTCAGAGTATGGGGGTATCAGAAGAAAAAGGTGAAATGAAAGATAATGAATAGGGTAAATGGAAAATAATGAAAGGTAGTGAGTTTTGGCTTTCCATCACACTTGATCGTAAAAAAATAAAATAAAATAAAAATTTCCTTTTTAGGACATGCCCTCTTCTCATTTTTTAATATTGGAAAAAATTTGCAAAAAGCAAAGGCATATTACAATATTACAAGATTTAATAAATAGTAAATTCAAAATTATGATCCCTATTATTATAGGAACCTAATAGACTCCATTGAAGAAACAGTCTCGACATATGTTGGAAGAGACCATTAAGGAACTTACCCTTCCAAAACGGGCCTTGAAAGCAGATAACGTGTCCCTGAAGGAAAATAGCCTTAAGATGCAGAAAAGACAGGAAAAGTGCCATAAGAAAGTAGCCTGCATCATGAAAAAGAAGTCGACCCAAATCGACCACTTGAAGAAGAAGAATTAAATGTACAGGGGACAGATTCAAGTAGAATCTAGTCGGGCCTAGCTAGATCATCTGGCTGCAGTAGCTGCAACCCAGGAGAAAATTTGATATTTTGTTTGAGGACGACCTCAGTTTTTCTTGCATAGGGACATGCAAGAGTTTTGGTGTGGGGGAGATGTTAAGTCTAAACTTCACCCATTCTTGACACCTATCCTAGGCCTTGCCTCCCCTATTTTTGACCCCTTTTCACTCTTTAATTATACTTAGTTTGGCTATATTATCATGTTTTTGCTAGAAAGGGTACCATAAGCCTAAGGTATGTTAAATTATCATAATAAGTTTCATTTTATCTAAATCGAGTATTCTTTGATCTAGTTGTGTCTTTATTGCATTACTACTCTAACTAGTCTAGAACTCATGCGCAAATTTTCTAGATTCGCCGACAGTTCTGCAAATCCTTCAAACAGCTCATGTGGCCGAGATTCCTGCAAACATTCCAGATTTCCTGTAGATACACCAATTTCCTGCAACTATCTCGATTTCTTGTAGCGAGATCAATGTTTGAACATGTTCCACTCATCTCCAGATCGAGTAAAGACATGGTTTTTGGAAGGGAATTTGCTGCATATGGAAGCTGTTATGTCCGTTGTTCCAAATCCTCTTTTACAACCGCTCAAACCTCCAGATCTTCTCTCGTGCCAACATGGAGAAACAACTCTAGTCGTGCAATGGAAATCGTCTAATCCATGCTTCCAGTCATGGATTAGACTCAACAGAAGTTTACTTTGTCAATTCGTATATGTATCATTGGTTATAGGCTTAGATTAGTGATCTACTTTGTTCAAGCCAAATATGGGCTTTGAAAAATGTATAAATCTGATGTATTTCACTTTGTAAAGGAGGTTGGGTTGGGATTTTTTTTGATAGCAAGATATCATACTATACTTAACTGTAATTTCCAGATTAATAAAATAGTCTATGTTATGTTTACCTTTATGAGTAGCTTATTCAACTTTTGAAGGAGTCGTGAGTGAGGGAGGGCCCCCTTCACTCACAACTCCTGCAGCATAGTGTGTGTTTTTTTCCTATTTCATTTATGCACTAATAATTCCTGTACATAGCTAGTGCTTTCTTTCTGCATTTCCTGCAGCAATCTGTTAATTCGTTAAGTGATTTAATTATTTATGCTAATGAGTTCTTTTCATTTGATCAATGTTTGGATTCATGTTCTTTAAGTTGGATTCTTGATTGTGGTTGCTCTTTTATCTTTTCCTGCATCAATATCAGCAAACCCGTGCTATAGAGGGACGTTATATGCCACTCCATAGCCATTGCTTCTAAAGTATTGATACAGGAAAGAAGCATGAGTTGTAAATTGTTGTTTGATATTTATCATTTCATAGTCAATATCAGCAATCCTAAGTGTTGTAGAGGGATGATATATGCCACTCCATAGCCATTTCTGCCAAGTATTGACATAGGAAAGAAGCATTAGTTGATTTGTGTATAATTTATTAACACTTGAAGTAATCAACCTGCATATACTTTGCACTACATCTCATCAGTTTACCTTCCTGGGTTGACAATTTATGATTGGAAAATTATAAGCATATAATTTGAATCAACACAGCTCCCCTTCTCTTTTGTCTTCATCCCTTTCATCGTCCCAAATCACCGCACCTGATCTGTTGTAGATTTGCTCGATGTACTCATTGGAATAATAGAAAGACACATACTCAATTTCTTCATGTACCTCTCTAAGAAGAACATCTAATGAAAATAAATCACCCCAACTAATTCAACCTCATCTACTAGGTGGATTAGAAGATGAACCTGCAATTCCATGAAACTCGTTGGTAGTTCCTTCTCAAACATACAAACAATATCAACTATCTCTTGACACCACCGTGGAATGCTAGCCACATGAATCTCCTTTGACGTGATCCAACGTAAAAATGCAGATAATTTAGATATGGCACGTCCTAGGTCTTGGGGGAATTCATGTTTCACACACCCACGCACAAACAAAGGATAATGACACTGCAGAGTTATAAACACGTGCAATAATATACAAAATTAGTTATGTTTTATGATCCCTGCATTGGATAAAATTTATTAATATAGAAAATAAAAATCATGCTTTTGACATTATACGTATCTTAGAAGATTCAAGTGGTCATGCGATTTCAACCCCGACAAATGGTCATCCACGGTGAAGCAGCGCCGTAGTGAAGACCCGTATGAAGATGGCACCCTCACACCCATTATAACTTCTTTTGCCAAAGAAAGATAATATTTTTAAAAAATCCACGAGACATCACCTTCTTTCAAATACCATGAATTAGAGGGACCAGCACCTACCTCTGATCCTCTACTTTCTAATCGTCTTGGCCAATGTTTCTTTTTAGTTTTTGAAGTAATAATATCTTTCCTAACATCCAATATGTCACTTTTTTTCGATGATATGTGCCTCCATAAAGAATATGAAACATTTTTAAATATATGCACGGGATCAAATAAGTGGGTAATATTAATATGCTCCCAATATGGGAGGTTATAAAAGATAGATTTCCTTTCCATCCCAATGGGAAATTTCTCAACATAGGTGTCGAAGAATTCTGGATCATCGAACATAGGCTCCCCACTTGAATCGACCATTTCTATGAACTCCTTCTCCTTCTCTCTCTCATATGCTCTAAGCCATTCAACTGGTGTCATTATTGGAGGCCTTTGGATTCTCTCTTGTTTACCATTGAAAGCGGATGATGCTCTTCTATAAGGGTGTTCTTCTGAGAGGAATACCCTGGAGCAGTCATACACTAGATTTCGTAGGTCGTTGGACCATCCAACTTTCAGAGAAGGTCCACAACATTTACATCCAAAATACCCTTTTGTTACAAGACCTACAAGATTATTGTATAAAATATATATGCATGGCACGTTAAACAATATCATGAAGATCGGAACAATTACAGCGAATTAAATAACTAATATGCAAAAGAATAGTTTTACGTATATAAACAAATCAATAAACGTGTAATTTAGTAGAGAAAACTCCTAAGCCTGGATAATCATGTGTCGTGTAAACACATATGCCATACAACATAAAACTCCCCTGTGCTGTGATGGGTCTTGATACATCGTATACATTTATCTCATCCCATAATTCCTTCAATTCATCTACCAATGGTTGTAAATAGAAATACATATTCTTCACTTGTCTTCTACCAGGGACTATGAGAGCCAACATAATATGTTCATTCTTCACGGACAAAAATGGGTGGATATTGTTATTGATCACTACTACATGCCATACAGAATAGTTGGTGT
Organism: Pinus albicaulis; assembly: GCA_034641835.2. Classification (NCBI taxonomy): domain Eukaryota; kingdom Viridiplantae; phylum Streptophyta; class Pinopsida; order Pinales; family Pinaceae; genus Pinus; species Pinus albicaulis. Next base: position 190,995,094 of record CM076571.1, on the reverse strand, counting down.
TCTGGAGGGAATATGGGTTGACGCCATCCATGGCTATGCTGAGTCGTAGACTTCGTACTTCATCCTTGAATTTTTTGGGCCATGTATCCTCTATATGCTTCATGGATATTGAATCTGTTGGGATTCGCATAACTCCCAACTCACTTATGTGTGAGGCATGCCATCCCTACAACATAGCTAATTCTTTGTAATTAAATAGACTTTGAATCCTTGGGATTATAGGCATGTGCCTCAATATCTTAAAAGGAGGACCAATAATAATAATAAGGGGGTTACACTAACAACAATAAGGGACTATACTAGTAATATACGGACCTAACAATAATATAAGTATTATAGGGATCCAATAATTCATCAATCACAAGCATGGGAAATTTATCTTTAATAGTGAGCTTATTGAGCTCCCTATAATCCGGACACATGTGCCATGATTCATCCTTCTTGTCCACCAATACTACTAGAGCAGAGAAAGAACTTTGACTAGGTTGAATTATACCAGCCTCTAACATTTCTGCAATCATGCGTTCAATTTTGCTCATTTGGACATAAGGATATCTGTAAGGCTTGATGTTTAGAGGAACACTTCCTGGAATCAAATGAATAGCATGATCATGATCACGAAGAGGTGGGAGTCCTTTGGGAGTTTCAAACACCTTGGAATGACTATCCAAGACTTTTTGGCGATCTGGAGAAATAGATGATTTTGATGTTGGAGCTTCTAGTGAACATAATTGTGCAATTACGCCTCATTTTTCTTTCGTCAGAAGCTTTTTCATGACATTAGAGCTTATTATCTTTCCCGACTTCCCTGCGATACCCCGTAATTCAACTTCCTTTCCTTTCGAAAAAAAATTCAAGAAAAGTTCTTGAAAATGAAAAGCTACCGTCCCCAAAGATTGTAACCATTGTACTCCTAGTACAGCATCAACGCCTACCATTGGAATGGAAAGCATTGGAATATTCAATACATATTCCCCCATGGTTAGCTTGATATTATGGCATTTTCCAGAACAATTTAGAGTTCCTCCATTTGCAACCATCACTTGACATTCTGGTGATGGGTATAGGAAACAATTAAATTCCTTGGCTACCTTACAATGAATAAAATTATGGGTACTACCTAAATCAATCAAAACTATTACCTGTTTCTTCTTGATATGTCCTTCTATCTTAAGAGTTTGAGGAGTGGTAATTCCTGCCAATGCATTAAATGATATGGTCAGATTCATTTCTTCCTCTTCTGAGGTTGGTTCTTGCTGTATATCCTCTTCTTTTGAAGATTCTTGTTCATTTTCTTCTTCCTCTTCACAATCTATGTAAAATAATTTCTTCTCAGCACACTTATGACCTTTAGTGTATTTTCTATCACAACTATAGCAAAGCCATTTTGCTCTTTTTTCTTCCAATTTTTGTGGTGTCAACCTTGTAGGTTGTGGAAATCTAGGCGTAGCAACACTTCCTTCTTTATAGAAGTGAGTGGTAGGCTTCCTTGTCGCCATAATTTTACATTCAATTTTTCTTGCTAACCTGAATGCCTTCTCCAATGAATCAGGTTCCAAAACGCGAACTTCATGTTGGATGTTATCCTTTAAAGTGCCTATGAAGAGATCAATCCTGTGTTCCTCTGGAATATCAGTTACCCTTATATTCAATTTTTGGAAGTCCTCAATGTGCTCCCCCACTAAACCCTTTTGTTCGAGATTTATCAATTGGCTAAAGAAGGTGTTGCTCTTTGTATCCTCATAATGTGCTATCATTTCCTCCGTAAAAATTGACCAAGTGACAATTTTTTTACGGGAGCAAAGCCATCGATACCATACAAATGTATTTTGTTCTAAATGTAAAGTTGCAATGAGTACCTTTTGTGTGTTTTTCACATTATGGAGATCAAAATATTGCTCCATCTGTAGTATCCATGTTACAGGATCCTTTCCATCAAACTTCCTTATATCCATTTTTGGAATATGGTGGTTCTTCCCCCCAACATTAGATTTTATGAAATCACGATTAACATTTATTTTGTTCTCATCATGAGTTTCCTCTACTATCTTTTCACCATTAGGAAACATTTCTTGTATCAACTTTGTCAAACCTTCCATGTCTGCTTTTAGATCATTCTTCATGTTTTCCATTTTTTCATCGATCTTAACTTCCATGTCATCCATCTTAGATTCCATGCCAGCTTCCATGCCATCTATCTTAGCTTCCATGCCATTCTTCAAACCATCCATCTTAGATTCCATGCCTTTCTTCAAACCATCCATCTTAGTTTCCACGCCTTTCTTCAAAACTTCCATGTCATTTTTTTTTGCTCTTTGCGAGAGCGAAATTTGTTGCACTTGCTCTTGTAATTTTGATATGTCATGTTGCCATTCTTCGTCTTCATGAGTCATAGTAGAGCCTTCTAAAGGCTTAATGGGTGTTGAATTATTTTTAGGGGCCATTTTAGAATCCAATACTAATATTTATTCTACAATATGCCCTTGGAATCAATTCAACTTGATTCTTCAAACAAGACTTATGCAATTCGAAAAAAACAAATACACACATTTTACTTACTTTTGAGGAGCTTATATTGAAATTGAATTATATCTATAATTATGGATCCTCAATATTTGAAATTCAGCCCTACAGGAGCCCTCTGAAGCTTCTTTCAAATGCCACAGGTTTGACCTGATTTGGATTCTTCAAGGCAATGTTATGTCCAATCTCCCACAATGACCCAATTATGGACTGGTTCAATAGAGAGAACTTGTATGACTTGCCACGTGTCATTGTTTCCTCCTTTGGCTCTGAAATTGATAGACAGGAAACTAAAGTCCGTGTACTAATTTTTACAACATTCCAATCCAATGCTCAGAGAGAGATTTATGAAGATTTTCCCATGATCACCTCTTTGAGATGAAATTCGGGAGCCTGAGAAAGCCCTAACTTACACAAACCATATCTCCCAAACTATTGCTAAACAAGCTCTAAAATTTTGTGATGATGTTCCTCAAGAATTTTGCTTCACACTCTAAAAATTTCAACTTCTGAACCTTCGTAGAAAAAAACTTATAGCGAAAATTCCACGATGACTTGTTTAGGTTAAATTCAGGAGCCTGCAAAAAGCCCTAATTTCCACAGATCATATCTCCAAAAATATTGCGAACCAAGCTCTGAAATTTTGTGACGATGTTCCTCACAATTTCAGATTCGCACTCTAAAAATTTCAGTTTCTAAACCTTTGTAGAAAAAAAATTATAGCGAAATTCCACGATGACTTGTTAGGAGCAACGAGATCCTAGAATCCAAAGCTCTGATACCAAATGTTGTGAAACCAGCTCCAAAAATAGAAGAAAAGAGATATCAACGCCTTAGAAGTAAGCCACTTCGAAAGGGAAACCTCCAATACATTATATGAATGAATAATTCTTGGATGATACAAATTACAAAACCTCCTTTCTATATATAGGAGTCCATGGGGCCACAATGTAATCCTAGTGGGGGCACAATGTAATCCTAGCCGACCTAAAAATAATAATTTAAGAGCACAATAATAACAATATGGGGGTTACAAGGGTACAATAATAACAATAAGGGGGTTACACTAACAATAATAAGGGACTATACTAGTAATATAGGGACCTAACTAATTACAACAAATTAAATAACTAATATGCAAAAGAATATTGTTATGTATATAAACAAATCAATAAACATGTAATTTACCAGAGAAAACTCCTAAGCCTGGATAATCATGTGTCATGTAAGCACACATGCCATACAACATAAAACTCCTCTCTGTTGTGATGGTTCTTGATACATTGTATACATTTATCCCATCCCATAATTCCTTCAATTCATCTACCAGTGGTTGTAAGTAGACATCCATAATTTTCACTTGTCTTCTACCAGGGACTATGAGAGCCAATATAAGATGTTCATTCTTCACGTACAACCATGGGGGGATATTGTTATTGATCTCTACTACATGCCAAACAGAATAGTTGGTGTTCTAGAGGGAATATGGGTTGACGCCATCCATGGCTATGCTGAGTCATAGACTTCGTACTTCATCCTTGAATTTTTTGGGCCGTGTATCCTCTATATGCTTCATGCCTATTGAATCTATTGGGATTTGCATAACTCCCAACTCACTTCTGTGTGAGGCATGTCATCCCTGCAACATAGCTAATTCTTTGCAATGAAAGAGCCTTTGAATCCTTGGGATTATAGGCAAGTGCCTCAATATCTTGAAGGAGGACCACATGATTTACCCTTCTTTTTTTATTTATCATACCTGTCGTGCCCGCATTTTGGACATATCTCTTTGTCTTCATATTCTCCTCTATATAGAATAGAATCATTTGGACATGCATGATATGATATTTATTCAACACCCAACGTTTTCAACAATTTCTTTGCCTCTTCGCAGCTACCGGGCAAGACATTATCACTCGGAAGAACCTTATCTTTGAATAACTTGTAGTTGGTGATCATGGAAAATATTAAATGTACATTAATGCCGATATAATTATTAACGTTCATAAAATTGACCATTTGTAATGTTCATTGTGTGATTATATTTCTCAAAATATAAGGGAGGACTTTATGGTAACTTACCTCAAAATTTCCGAGAAACATGCATTCAACAAGCCAAACTTTGCTTTCAAGTTGTAAAGTAACATCGTTGTACCCAACTAGGTAGACTTTGACTAACCGCCAGGTCCAAAGAGAGGGGTGGTGGAAGCAAATTTAAGGCTTTCTAAAAAGGTGTCAGCAATATGAACATCATCCCCTAGCTGATCATCATTCTGGAATGCATCTAACAGCATTATCTCCATGGCAGTCGTATCCTTTAAGTAATCATCGAACCAAACTCTATTTGATTGCATCCATTTCCATCTTGTGATGAACTTCTATTATTTTAGTCATTCTTAATTGGTGAATCTGGACGTAGTGGGAATTGAATAGGTGGTTGATTCAACCATTCGTGGTATCGTTCCTATCCGATTTTTTCTCTTAATTAAGCCTTCTCTTGATTTGACATTGTCGTGGGGTGCAACGGAAGATGGTAGGTAGGTCGCTCATCATCAGTAGAATCCTAATAATTTCAAAAAATATATTTGAACATGACTAGTACAAAATATATAATATCAATTAGTAAGCACATCGATAATGCATGATTAATTGGTTTAACGTTGAAATAATTACATTAATATACCAAAAAATTATTATTACCATCATTGTCCTAGGATTATGGCTAGAAGATGCAATATTGTTGCAATCGGCAGAGTGAAGCGGCTCTCCGTTTTCATCTACCAAATGCGCCTTGTGGTATGTTTCTCCTGATAAGAGTTTCCGACATTTTGGAGTTGTTTGAATATTTTGTGCATCTGAACTCGATTATGAATCTGCATGAACCTGCAAATTTGTATACATTATAAATTTTATTAAGATGATTAAAATGGATAAAAAACATAGGTAGGTCGCTCATCATCAGTAGAATCCTAATAATTTCAAAAAATATATTTGAACATGATTAGTACAAAATATTTAATATCAATTAGTAAGCACATCGACAATGCATGATTAAATGGTTTGACGTTGAAATAATTACATTAATATACCAAACAATTATTATTACCATCATTGTCCCAGGATTATGGCTAGAAGATGCAATATTGTTACAATTCGTAGAGTGAAGTGGCTCTCTGTTTTCATCTACCAAATGCGCCTTGCGGTATGTTGCTCCTGATAAGAGCTTCCGACATTTTGGAGTTGTTTGAATATTTTGTGCATCTGAACTCGATTCTGAATCTGCATGAACCTGAAAATTTGTATACATTATAAATTTTATTAAGTTGATTTACATGGATAAAAAACATAGGTAGGTCACTCATCTTCAGTAGAATCCTAATAATTTCAAAAAATATATTTGAACATGATTAGTACAAAATATATAATATCAATTAGTAAGCACTTCGACAATGCATGATTAATTGGTTTGACGTTGAAATAATTACATTAATATACCAAACAATTATTATTACCATCATTATCCCAGGATATGGCTAGAAGATGAAATATTGTTACAATTGGCAGGGTGAAGCGGCTCTCCATTTTCATCTACCAAATGCGCCTTGCGGTATGTTGCTCCTGATAAGAGCTTCCGACATTTTGGAGTTGTTTGAATATTTTGTGCATCTGAACTCGATTCTGAATCTGCATGAACATGCAAATTTGTATACATTATAAATTTTATTAAGCTGATTGACATGGATAAAAAACATAAATTCAATTAGATAATGAAAATATAAATCAAATCTGAAGTAAATATTACGTCTCGAGATGGATAGGGAGAACTCCGTGATGGAATTTGAGAAATATTATGGAACAAGATGTGTATAAATTATACAACAAGCATGTATATCATGGATTCAATCCGATCTAACAATGTACTAAAGTTAAATACTGAATCGCTTCTACAAATATTTTGTTGAATTAAAAACACAATCGCCAATCACATGAAGCAAATAAGAATCAAATCAACCACAACACAGATAATTTCCCAAGGATAGCTTGCTGCTTAAAACCCCACTGTCTTCTATTGTATATTCAACATGGAATCATGAAATAATTACATACACCTCTTCTCACAAGAGCTCTCATATACCTAGCTAATTGTCTCACACTGTCATACATAAAACTGACCAATACTTAGCCAATTTACTGCCTCCAGACAGCCTGCCTTGCTTGTGCAATCCTTAATGAATGCAACCCCTAAAGAATAAGAATTTTGGCATTCATTGACTGCATAAGTATAATGGGCACTCCAATGGGTGTTTGGTTGCATGGGTGCAACCCAATGATCCTACAACTGATAGTAATCTTCCCTTTCATCTAGATCTCAATTGGGTCTCCATTGCATCTAACATGCTTGCAGTTAATAGTAGTAAATTCTCAGTTGCATGTGAAATCACTAATTGTGAATTAATTAATATTTAATTCACTTGATCTCTCACTAGTGTATCTAATAGTTACAACTAGCACAATTGAGTTTAACTCACTTAACTGAGTTAAACTGATTACAACCTACATTAACAAATGCACCACTGCACTTCGAACTCTGTTACAAATATAATTACTCTACATGCCTCACCAACTACCTATAACTCGAAATTCATGAGCTAACTGAGTTTATTAATCTCACTTAACTATTACAAGTTGTTTTGAGACTATATGACACTTTATTGTCCATCTTAATTAAGGGATAATTAAAATAGACATGCACCAAATTTAGCCTTGTGGGTCCCACCCTAGTGTAGGTGCTTAATGCACTAGTCATGGGTGCTGAAATTTTCTTTTTGAATTTCAACACTCCCTCTCAACAAGAAAGGGATTATCCTTCACCTTGATCTTGTCTCTATGGTATTCGAATTTTCTCCTGGTGAGCGCCTTCATCAGAATATATGCATCCTGATCTTCCATGGGAATGTATTGAAACAACATTATTCTTCTCTGCACACAATCTCTGAGATGATGGTACCGGATATCTATGTGCTTGGACCTATCATGAAACATAGGATTAATCGAGAGTTTAATGCAACTCTGATTATCGCAATGTATCACTGTCGGATCCATCTGAGAACCAAACAAACCAACCAAGATCTTTCTCATCCAGATGGCCTCACGTGCAGCTTGACTTGTTGCCATGTACTATGTTTTTGCTGAACTGAGTACCACAGATCATTGTTTCTTGTTGTACCAGGAAACTATTGTCGATCCTATGTTGAAGATCCCTCCTAATGTGCTCTTTCTGTCTGAATGATTGCACGCCCAATTTGCATTCGTGAAGCCTTAAAGCTTCACTCCCTCTGTACATATGTACCATAAAACATACTCTGATGTGCCCCTCAGGTATCTCAAGACATGCTTCCATGCCTTCCAAAAGAGCTTGGTAGGCTTAACCATAGCTTCACTCAGTTGGTTAACTGCGTAGCAAATGTCTGGTCTAGTGTTCACCAGATACATCAGTGAACCAAATAACTTCCTGTAGACAGTAGCATCCACTACCTCTCTAGAAGTAGCATATTATTTCCTCAAATTTCATGGAAGAGGAGTATCCATGGGTTTACAGCTCTCTGTGTGAAACTTACCCAGTCTCTCCTTTGCATACTTACCTTGAGACACAAAAATTTCACCATCCCGCTGCCATATTTCCAATCCAAGGAAATAATGAAGGAGTCCCATGTCCTTCATTTCAAACTCCATTGCAAGATCCTCCTTGTATGAGTGTATTAGATGCTCATCACCAGTCAAAATTAGATCATCAACATAAAGAAAAATGATCAATAGCTTACCCTCAACCACAATCTGGTACAGGTTTTCATCTTCTTCACTTTTGTGAGTCCCAGTCCGGTGAAATAGTTGTCTATCCGAGTGTACCAAGCACGGGGTGCTCACTTCAGCCTATACAGTGCTCTTTTGAGTCTGCACACATGCGACTCACTGTTGAAGATCCTGAAACCTTTAGGCTGCTCTATGTAGACTTCTTCCTTAATGATCCCATTGAGAAACACAGTTTTCACATCCATCTGATGAGTGCACCAGCCCATCTGTGCTGAGAGTGCAAGGATAGCTCTAATAAAATAGTACCTTGCAACAAGTGCAAAAGTCTCATCATAATTGATCCCCTCGATCTATGAGAATCCCTAGGCCACAAATCTGGCCTTGTATTTATCCACGCTCCCATCAGCATCTTTCTTTACCTTGTAGATCCATCTTGATCCAACCACTGATTTGTCGACCAGTCTAGGGACAATCTCCCATGCATTGTTCTTGACAATGGAGTCAGTTATCACCCTATTAATTCTTAGGTCGTGGGATTTTTGTTTATAGTTAAAGAAAACCAGGGGTAACCAAGAACCTCTTTTGAAATCTAGGATCTAGCCTTCCTAAATTCCGGAGAGGGATCTCTCCTCAAGATTTAGTTTGATTTTTGTTATAAGATTTTAGGCTAGGTACGATTGGACAATTGGTTTGTTTTGAATGTTTGGTGGGAATAAAAGGTACTTCAAGGTAAACCACAGAGGGATCTACCAGACCATTGGGCTATGGAGTCAACTTCTTGGCAAGCAGAGCTAGGAAATAAGGTTAAAAGAGCAAATGTACTAAGGGCAGGGTAGATGACCTTCAAAGGGTTTTGAAATAGGCTTTTTGATGAAATGGGTGAAATCTGAACAAAAGAGAAATTAAGAATCCTTAAGTTACAAAAATGAATATGAAAGGAAGGGGTCAAACAGGGACTAAGAGCATTTAAGAATTCTTAAGTTCGGTTATCAGTAGAAAACATAACAATGAATTACCAGTAAAAAACAGGGAGCTTTCAACACTAATCATGTTTAAGCTTTCCTAGTCATTCATTAAAGACAGAAAACATTTAAATGTATGTATGGAACTTTGAAAGATAAACAGTGAAAACAGAAAAATACTTGACTTATTTGATCAGCACAAGAATCCTGAGTTATGATGTCTTTAGTCTTAGTTCCAGTATGCTGCTTTAAAAATCGACTCACACAAACTTCAATATATCCAGCAAAAATGTCTATAGTAGTCTTGACAAATTTTATTCCACACTTAATACTTCAAAAAGAGAAGTATTTATACAAAGATTATTACAAAATATCTGAGAGACATGTAGGAATATCTCTAGGAAAAAAATAAAGTTTATTACATAGAAAGAGGGACAGCTGCAAAACGAACTAGCAAGTTGTCCTCTTATCAATAAAAAATAGGACTAATTATCTTAACTTGTTGTTGGGTTGTAGCTGTTGGAAATGCTTGCTGGCATTTTGGAAAAAGATCTTTTGAAGATAACTTAAAAGACGCTCTTTCCATTTCACATCCTTTAACCTGTGCTTTATCACTGATACTCTTTATGATGTTTCTTTTACTGCTTTACTGCTGTCAAATAAGGAATAATCTGCAGTAAAAAGGAATTTTGACTGATACTCTTTGACTCTGCTTCTTACCCTGATACACTTTGATTGCAAATTTCTATATCAAGTCAGTAAATTCCTGCCATTGTTCTGCATTGGGAATTCTCATATTCTTCAATTTCCTATAGCTTTCATCTGCCTATGTATACTTAGCAAAATTGGGCTTAACAATGAAAATATGTTTGATCTCATTTTGTAGAAAGAACAGGTTCTCAAAATATTCCAAAATAACTTTACTAGTTGGAGACCCTTGTGGTAAAGATTTGTTGACCTGCTCTTTGGCATAAGCCCTGATTTTGTTGTCATAATCCTTTCGTGCCATTAACTTTTCATTCAAAGCATGAATGTCTGGAAGGCCTTCTTGTGTTAGTATTGTGTATTTGGCCCAAAATCTTGTGATTGCTAAGTTCATGTCTTTACATTTGTCCTCCAAATTATTCATCATATTTCTCTTATTCAGGACTTTCTTGATTTGTAGTATGCTTTCAGTTTTATCCTGAATTTTTAGTTCTTCAAGCTCCTCTCTATGTTTGTTGTTCAGAAATGTAATAAGTTTCAAAGCTTAAGTAGGTTTTTCAGTCAGTTCTTCTTTTGTCTTTTGAATTTCTATTTGTGCTGCTTTGAGTAACTCCTTTTGTTCATAAATAATTTGGATTGAAGGCCACTGTGAATTTATGCCTTGAATGATGTTGTTCCAAAGATAATTCTTGATATATGACACATGTTCACTGAGGTTTACCTGTTGTTGTAGAATCTTTACCTGTTCCTGCAATCTGTTGGCTCTTTGCTCATGTCCTTTGGATGTAATCAATGCATCTATGTTTGATGTTTCAAGATTTTGGATGGTACCTTTCAAATTGATTATCTCTTTATCTTTTAAGGACATGTCTTCCATAGCTTTGACTATATCAGTTGTTTCCCCTATTTGATTTAATTGTGAAGTAGATGATGAAGTGGCAGAAATATCTTTAGAAGTAATTGACACTGCAGTTACCAATACTCCTTTTGGTGCTAAATGTTCTGCCAATGTGGAGGGAACAGTTGGAATAACTGTGGGAATGGAGACTTCATGTGCTTTCTTCAATGTTTCATTTTCTTTCATTAGAGATTCTATTTTATTTTCCATCTCTTTGATCTGAGCTGTCATCTTAAAAACTAGCTGCATAGTTTCATCCTTTTCTGTCTTTTCTTGAAGAATTTCTTTTGCCTGTGGGTGCTCACTCTGTGGCAATTTGAGTTGTTTTCTTAAGGCAGCAATATCCTCATTCTTCTGCCTTATCAACTTCTTAGCAACTTCAGTATTAGAGGGATCCACTCCAGTTTCTATCACCAAATATTCTAAGGACTTGATCCTCAAATATTTAGCATGTAGAGATGCTTTATCTAATTTCATTTGAGTTTGAAAATTAGATACAGTCTTTTGAAGCATGGTAGCACTCATGGTTTTGCTCACTACCTTTGAATATAGCATCTCTGAAGAACCTATATGAAACTCTATCTGGTCTAGTTCATGTATGGTATAAACATTCACTTCAAACTCTGTTTTCTTGTAATCTATGGCTGACTTTGGATCTATTACTACTGGCTGGAGAAAATACATGATCATTTTATTTATTGTGTAATCAAAGGCTGTCACAAGTCTGCCTTTATCTCCTGGTTTTTCCTTTAGAATTTTAGAATAAACTTCATTCTTAGTTTCCTCGTTCTTTTCTCTGATTTTCTTGAAATTTTTCTGGATATCAGAATCAGTTTCTTCTGCTGATTTAGAGGAAGAGGGGGCTTCTATATTTATCTATGTTTCAATCATTTCTTTGCCTTTTCCCTGTGATAATACCTGTTCATTCTGAATTTCCCTAAGTGTTTCATTAACAATCATGGTGGCCTCATCATCTGTTTGCTGACCATTATTATCATCTACATCTATGACTCCTTCTTCTATAGTAGTCATTATGGCCTTCTTGTTGTAGACCATTTTAAATTTATTTTCAATAATTGTTTCTGCTAAATAGCCTTCTTCTTTTCTAGGCCTTTTATTAGATACTTCAGTTTGTTGGCCAACTGTAACCACCTGTGTACTATCCATCTGCTTTTCTTGCAGGCCAGCTATTTGCATCTCTTGAATATCATCAATCAAAATGTTTGCAACCCATTCCATTTGATTTGCATATTTTTCAATTAGAGGCTTTGATTCATGGAGGAATGGGGTTAACTTACACTTGACCCTGAGGTTACTTAAAATACCTTGAGGGTCATAGTTCCAGTAAAAGCTTTCTTGGAACTTGAATGTTGATAATTTACTGATTACCTCTTTCAAAGCATCTCTGTTATTTATTATGAAGGGGCCAATTTGACTTTTTAGCTTGAACTGTGCTTTCTTTTTGGAGGTTATGAAGTTCACTGCATCTACATTTAAATTCTGTCTCAAGTACTCCAAAGCAAAAATTCTAGTAGTTAGAGAATTTGGTAATTTGTAAGGAGCCAAGAGTGCACCATATACTCTGATTTATGTATGATTCTTGTACAAATACCAGTCTCCAACCTTACAGTTTTCAGACAACTGTAAAATTATTTTGATTTCTTCATTGATACTTGGTGGTTCTGCTTTATTTAACACACTCATGGCAGGTTTGATAAACAAATCGTTGAAGTCCTTGTAGCTGTATTCACTGCTATTTTTCCTGAGTAGAGAAGTCTAGAATATCACTGAGAGAGGTTTACCTTCCACATCCATCTTCTGTAATGTAATTGGAAAATTGTCTGCCTGAGAAAATATGAAGAGGTGCAACATATATGATGTATATCTGAACACTCCTTCATCAGGTAATTTTATTAACTGATAATGTATATTATCAGCAATGAATTTGGCAAAGTTGAAGACCAATTATGGATGTTGACCTGGAGACAAAGAAGAGAGGAAACCTAGAATGGAGGTATCTGTAAATTCATCATTAGCATAGCCTAGAATGAATGACAACATGGAAATGATTTGTCTAGAGCCCTAAGGGAAATCAAAAGTATCATAAGGTGGATTTACCTTAGGAAGGTTAACATGATTAGGCATGAAGTTTTGAAGGATCATAAATTTCCCAGGGAAATCTAGGTCTAAATACATTTGAGTCAGATCTTCAATGGACAATGAGACTACTCGTGGATCATGGCTTAGTTGGAGCATATCATTGATGGATTCAGCAGTTATGTAAAAAAATACCTCACTATCTTTGTTCACCATGCATCTCTGGTCAGGGATATAGCGCAACTGACACAACCTAATGAAATCTTGAGTTGAATGTGTGATGGGAACTACGTATTTAGGCAAGTTGGAATCCCATAGAGGTATATCATTTTCCACTTTCTTCTCAGATTTTTCATGACACCAGCTATGTACTTCAAGTAAATCAAATTCTAAGTTATCATGAGCAATTCTATAATCTAAATCAATAAAAATACTGTTCTCTTCAGAGGTGACAGGTGGTTGCAATGGTCTGACTACTTCAGTGGAATCTGCAGTTAGGACAGGAGTAGGTTTATCAATTTTTGAAGGTTTAGGGTTTGGAAGCTTGCTGGAGGTAGGCTTTTGAGGTTTGGGACCTCCAGTCCTAGGGGTGACCTGCTTTTTTGTCATTTTGAATGAAACTGAGCAATATTAGACTGTTTGCTTAGCTCTTTTTGAAAACAGAAGGTCAATTAAGCTGCTTTTGGGAAAAATTCAGAATCTGGGCAAGGGTTTTATGATGAAAACACAGATTTTCAGTGTGCAAAACACTGGAAAGGGATTTTGATGGATTTTTCAGTAATTCAAATGGATTTTAACCGTGGAAAAATATTTTTGGATGGTCCAAACTCTTCAGGCGGAAGTGGAAAATTCTGGAAATTTTTTGACAGGGTTTCGCCTGTTTCTTCAAGGTTTGAGTACTTTTAGAGGAGTACTTTTGGCTTATATACTCAATTTGGTTTAATTTTGTTCTTGGAAATTAAGAATTTGCAGGTCAGATTATTGAAAAATACCTTAAACAGGTACGGTTGTCGTCAAAGATGGTTTCCAGGTTGTACCAGTCTTCAAACTGGTAGTAGTTGTTTGATAGAAGGCACTGAGAGTATTAAGAGGTGAATTAAAGAGGGGAAAGGGCTTTTAGAATGATGAACTAGTTCGCAAAGGCTCAGCAATGGTGTCCAGAGTAGTTTTCTGAAAGGGCGAAAGCACAAATGCATGCAAACAATAAAAACTAAGGTTGAAACCTTAAGTTTTATCAATACACATAACATTTATTACAGGTCGAAATCAATGGCGGGAGCGGTTTTCGTATTTGAAGGCGAAACCATTAGTGGTTATCGCATTTCTCATGGGCGGTAAACGATTTTTCGCTTTTGCAATGCAATCCAGTAGAAATGAGACACGTAGCGGATGGTGGTTTCGAGAAACAACTTTTATCGCAATTTTTTTTTCCAACTTCGCCTGGTCACTTTTGTAATGCGATATGAGATACACACCGTCGGATTTGATTGAGCGATGCGAACGGCTGAGATGCATCGGGAAGCTGCAGGGAAACAAGGTGGGACCAGGTTTTTTGATATGCACCGTTAATTTGATAAGAGAAGATCGACGGTCATGTTTTAATGCGATGGGGAATGGTGGGGCAAGGGAATGTTTATCGCATTCGATTTGGACCGTTAGATTAATGAGATAAGATTGATCGGAGGGATGGGAATTACTGCGAGGGCTCATAGTTATTTGATGGAGTTTTATGTATAAAAGGGGTTTATACATAGAATGGGGCGGGTTTAAATGATTATCCAAGGTTTAATCTGTGGTAAGGGGATATATACCGGGGGGAAGGGGTGACATTTAAACGTTAACCTTGGGTAAAGCTTGTACGGGAGGAAAGGTGAGTGTATTATGCGGAGCTTTTGGTTTAAAAGACAATCCATAAAGCATCAGTAAAGGCTTTTTATTTTTCTTTTGATACATCCCATTCCGATAAATTTTCCTTTGTATTTTATTATATTATACAGTTTTAGATTTATTTCAAGTTCTAAGACTATAGGAGAGAGGGAATATTTTTTATGGGTAGTTTTGTGTCAAAGGGATAATTTCAGGATGTTTTTCAACATGTGTTTAATATCTTTGACACAAAAGCATATAATAAGGGGGTTTTTGGGTTATTAAATAAAAAGAAGTTATATTAATAGGACTAGGATATTTTGATAGGGAGTTAATAAAATATGTTAAGTGTTAATATGAAAAGGGACAATGAATACTCAAAAATTCACAAATAAAACTAAGGAAAGTGAAAATTAGAGTAAAGCTTTATTTTCATAACACATTCACTTTTTACTTAGTATATCATGTTTTTGAGGGTTTTAAGTTTTGTAAAATGGAGGAGATTAATCAAATGGGCCTTTATGTCACATTTAAGTAAGAAAAGAGTTCTCGCTTATGAATTTAAATGGTGATGAGTGCATGAAGGGGTAAATGATGAAAATTTTAGGGATTAATATAAAAACTTAACATTTTCAACTAATCAGTCCTTGAGCCTTAGGTCCGGTCCCAACAGAAGTCAAGGAAATGCCTTGAGCCTCTTTGACTGATAGTCTAGAATATCAAATTGCTATGGGGAGTGGAAATTAATTATTTATAGCCTAGTGAAAGATATTTACAATGATGTTTCCCACCTTCTTCTACCTACCCAGTCATATCTTCTAACTTTTTTTCCTTCTATTTTAATCAGGTGCATTTGAACTAGCAACCTGACAACCTTTTATTCTTTTTGAAAGAAGTAAACTGTCTAATTCTACACTTATTTCATCCAAGAATCCAGATTAAACTGTTGGATTCTTTTATTCTCTACCTAAATATTGAATTGTCATGATTAAACTGTATGAAAATTCTTCATTCTCTATCTAAAACAAGTAAATTGAAACATGATGAGTCAAGATTAAATTGTTCAACTCATCATGGACTATGGAATTTATTGACACTCTGCCATAATCAACTGCAAAAAGTAGTGGCATTTAGACTTGAACACTTTCATGCTTTATTCATCTTTTTTCTTTTGGGGTATATTATTTTTTCTAAGTCCTTTGATCTTTCTTTTAGGACTTTTTACCCAATTTTTATTTTTTTTTAATTACAAAATATGGGAATACAACTTGCAGAAAGAAAAGTATGTACATATTTACAAGACTATCATCAGTTAAGTCAAAATTATGAATCCTATATATATAAGTTGCTAACAGAGTCATACTCCTCCACCATTGCATCAACCCAAGTTAGTTTCTTCACTGCTTCCTGAAAGGAAGATGGTTCAGTCACAATACATTTTCTCATAAGAGCCATGTACCCAGTAAACCTGTCAGAAGACTGTCTCTGTCTACACTGTGAAGTAGGGGCTCCAACATTCTCCGCAACATCAAGTCTCAATCTATCAACTTCTGTGGTGCGCCTTCTTCCATTTCTGATGGATTGCTTTGCATGAGTGTTTTCCTCCACTCCATGAACCTCCTCATGTGGCTGCTCCACATCTTGAGGATCATCCTTGGGAACGAATAGTTCCTCCTCTGCATGCAAGTCCAGCTCCCTCTCAAGGAACAACCGCATGGATTTCTCCTCATCAAATTTTATATCCCGTCGCACAACAATCATTCTGATGTTTGGAAAATACACTCAATAATTATGGGGCGTTTTAGTGTACCCCAAAAAAATCCTAATCTCAGATGTCGGTACCAGCTTCTTCGTGGCGTCTTTGGTCACATGCACATAAACAGATGAGCCAAAAATCTTAAAGTGTGAAACATCAAGTTTCTTACCAGTGAAAGCCTCTTCAAGTGTACTCATGCCAAGTATCCTATGAGGACAATGTTTATGCACAAATATCGCAGTGTTGCATGCTTCCGCCCACAGATGCATCGGTAGGCCTTGATCATGTAACATTGCTCTTGTTGCACCCACAATCATTCTATTCTTTCTTTCTGCGACCCCATTCTGATGTGGGTTATGAGGAGCTATCAGTTCTCTTCGAATTCCTTCTTTGTTGCAAAAGTTCTTGAATTCGTTAGAGATGTATTCTCCACCATTATCACTCCTCAAACCCTTCACTTGCTTCCCTGACTCTTTCTCCACCAGTGCCTTAAACTCAAGCAAATTAGAGAATGTTTGATCTTTCTTCTGCATGAAGAAGATCCAGCACTTACGAGAAAATTCATCAACAAATATTACATTGTACTTATGTTTTTCTGTTGAAGCAATAGAGAATGGTCCACACACATCTATGTGAACTCTCTCAAGGATCCGCAAAGCTCATTCCTCCTTCTCATGAAAGGTGGCATTTACATATTTTCCCATAGTACATCCCTTGCATGTGTCTGACTGTGCAAGTGTACCCCTAGGAAGACCAGTAGAAATGTGTTGCATGACTTTCAAGACTCCATGGTGAAGATGGCCCAATCTCTTCTGCCATAATTCGGCTTCAACCCGGCTCACCACTTTGTATGCCTTGACCATCATTGCTGCGTAGTCATCTACCTAAAGCTTGTAGAGATTCTTAACTCGAATCCCTATCCTCTTGGATTGTCCTGCTTTTTTGTGTCACATGAAAGCTTTTCCTTCATTAAAAACAACATCATAGCCTCTATCCTCCAACATTGCAACTGAGACTAAATTTTTCTTCAAACCTAGAACATGCATTACATCTTTTAATTGAAAGGATTTACCTAAATGCCTCTGGAATGTAATGGTACCCGTTAGGGTCCTATAAATATAAGATTAATAATTTTGAATTGACTCTTGATAGTCTTGTAAATATGTACATACCTTGCATTCTGCAAGTTGTTTTCCCATATTTTGTAAAAAATAAAAAAATAGAAAATCAAAAAGAGGGTAAAAGTCCTAAAAGAAAGATCAAAGGACTTAGAAAAAATAATATACCCCAAAAGGAAAAAGATGAATAAAACATGAAAGTGTGCAAGTCTAAATGCCACTACTTTTTACTTTTTACAGCTGATTATGGCAGAGTGTCAATAAATGCCATAATCCATGATGAGTTGAACTGCTTAATCTTGACTTGTCATGTTTCAATTTACTTGTTTTAGATGGAGATAAAGAGTTGTCAGAGAGTTTAATCCTGACAAGTCAGTAGATAGGTATAGATTAAAAAGGAACCCAACAGTTTAATCTGGGTCCTTGGATGAAATAAGGTAGAATTAGATAGTTTTTATTGCTTTCAAAAGAATAAAATGTTCAAGGTTGCTACCAAACGCACTTGCACAAATGGAAATAGAAAAAATGCTAGATTAAAGATTGGGTAGGTGGAAGAAGGTGGGAAAACTAACAGTAAATATTTGTCACCGGGAAAAAATTACTAATTTCCTTCCCCTATAGTTGGCCTGGACATTCTAAACTTTCAGTCAAAGAGGCTCAGAGCATTTCTCTGACTTCTATTGGGATCAGACCCAAGGATCAATGACTGGCTAGTTGAAAGTGTTAAATTTCTATGTTAATCCCAAAATTTTCACCATCTACCATTCACGCATTCATCTCCATGCAATTTCATAAGTAAATACTCCATTTTTACTTAATGATACAAAAAGCCCCCATTTGATTAACTGCCTACATCTCATAAAGCATAAAAACCCTTAAAAGGACATTATATCCTAAGTTAAAGTGATAAAATTATAATAATAAAGCTTTGCTTTAAAGTTTTCACTTTACTGAGTTATATAATTGTATTTTTATGTATTACATTGTCCCTAAGTCATATTAACCTTTAACTTATTTTATTAATTCCTTATAAACATAACCTCATCCTATTATTATAACTCCTTGTATTTTAATATTCCCAAAAACCCACTATTATAAGATTTTAGACCAAATATAATTACCCACATGTTAAATTTAAAAAACCCAAAAAACACCCCCTTTGGTCTAAAACTAACCATATTTAGATATCTCGCCCCCCTATTGTTTAGGCCTTTAAAGAGTCTAAAACCATATAATAAAACTAAAACTACAAAAAGGCTTTTATGGATATTCTATGTATGTTTAAGCGCATCAATATTCCCCGCCTATCCCATTTTATCCTAAATTGTTATAAAGGTAGCATCACCCGCGCCTTTATAATAAACTTACCATCCTTCCCTGCATAACTTAACCCGAAGTTAGAATATGGCTTTTTCCCTTTCTCGATTATGTAAAACCTCATGTTTTATATAACATTAACCCTTGGTTAAATTAACCTGCCCCACGTGCATCCCTCATATTCCGATAAAACCACCATATATATAAACTCTTTTTTATATATATATAGACCACTCAACCCCTTTCAAAACATGTATTACCCCTGTGTATGCATAAACCCTTTCATATATTTAAACTTTGGTTATTATGTAAATTATACAAATGTTTTATCATATAGCACAATACCCATAGTATCCACCACAGCTTAACCCCACCACTATATATAAAACATTTCCCGACACATAATATTTTCCCGACCCCACATTTGTTTACACCACAGCTTTTAAATCCATCCAAATGGTCGCGTGATCAAAGCAAATCCAATGGTGCGTGTTCACTTTCGCGCTCCAAAAGTGATCGCTCGATGTTTGTCCAAATTCACGCGATAAAAGTTGTATTCTAAAACCACCCGATGTGATGTGGCGTATTTTCATTTGATCGCATTTGATTGGGTAAAAACAACTTACCACCCAAGTTGAACGTGAAAATCACTTCCTTTTCGCATTTGAAAAATCAAACGACCTACTACCTTTGACAAGATCCGTATTTAAAAAATTAAAGTTTCTAACTTATGATATACTATTCCGACTGTTTAAACTGCGCATGTGCATTATAAAAGAGCTCTCCCACTGTATTAAGCCGCTTAATTGTATTCAAAGCCCCTGTCTATCAATTTATTGTCCCAAACTCAAATTTGACCATAGATCCCCTATTTTAAAGACTAGTAAGCCATTCTCTGCACCAATGATTCAGACCCATCCGCAGGAACAATCTCAAAACTTGGAAAACCCTATCAAAGCTTCAAATACTTGCTATTTGAGGTATTTTTCGATAAACAGACCTGAAAATTTCAAGGTTAAACCATCTATAAGTAAAGTGAAGTCTGTTAATGAGAAAAATCCACTAGGTAAATTGCCCAAAAACGCCCAAAACAGGCCAAACCATGGCCAATTTTTTCCCAGAAGTTGCTATGTTCATAAAAGCTTTTGTCTGAGCCAATTTCCTCAGTTTAAAATATTTGAAGATAAATTCCAAGACAAAAAGGTTTTTTAGGCCTACCAAACTCCTTTTTACATTCTCAAACCATCAGGAGTTCTTTGTTTCCTGTCTTATCCCAGTATCAATCCTCAGATAAACCTAATTGAGAAAAAAGCCCAAAAGAAGATATCTTTAGCCTAAATTACTCAGTTACCCCTCTGTTTAAAGTAAATTACTTCTGTAAACCATTTAATCTTACAGAAGAAGCCAGAATGCCTAAAAACAGAGTTAAACCTCCATAGACAGATCTCATTCCACAGGTCTTTCAAAAGCCTTCAATCACCTTCTTGCATACCTCTGCTTCATTAAAAAATTGTTTGATTTTTGCAGGTTATTATTAGAATAAGAAATTGGGCCATCAGTTTCAATACTAGTTGACAAAATTGTTTGCTCCAAATTCTTAGATTTTAATTCAAAAGCTTCATTCAACAAACCGTTTGTATACAAAGAAATAATAAAATCAAGTTAGAGAGAGATCAGAATGATGAAATGTGCACAGTGAATGGTAAAAGTGAAATGAGAATTGATAGGGACAGTTAAAGAGTATCAGTGGTTAAAGTGTATCAGGTAAAATTCAGAGTGAAAGTTAAAACAAATTTACAGAGCAGTTAAGGTAAAAAAGTAAAAGTAAAAACAGAGTCAGTAATGGTAAAAAGAGATGAAAATACTTTCACCAAAAATGAAGTTTATCCAAAGTGAAAGTAAAACAGTTAAAAGAACAAAAAAGGTGAAAAGATGAAAACATAGCAAGAAGGAAAATTTTTGTAGAAATTTCATGTTTAATTCATTTTTTTTTTGCAGAAAACCTCTCTCACTTTTCTAATAGCCATTATGGATTTGGAAATATTAAACAATATTTGAAAGCTTTCTTTGCAGAAAATTCCTATTAAGTCATCATTTTGCAGAGAATATTGTGGCCAATAAGAAATACATCTTAAAAAACTGAATGAGGATTTTGTTCCTAAGAGACCCATCTACAAAAACCTATCTCAATTTTTGCATAGTTATTTCATAATGAGAGATACATGCACATATTTACAGGCTATTTTTCAGACTCTGTAAAACTCTGTTTTACACATTGTTTTGCAAAGCCTATTGTGAACACCTGGAGCAGAAATTTAGGAAACTGAGAGAGGTTTATCTCACCAAAATATTCTTATACAATAAACGCTTTCACATTTTACTTATCTATTTTTTATTGAGAAATACAAAGGTATCATTGGACCTCAAGTTTGCAGAATTGCTGGAGCAGAATGCACAAAGAAAGGAAACAATTAGTGACTTGGATGCCTCGTCATCAACTAAGAGTTGAGATCAAATTAGAATTCTCTTCTTAGTCATCATATATCCATGAGTATAGTGCCAAATAGGTTCATTAGTTTTGAGTGTCCTTTTATTAAGTTCGATTTATGTAAAACAGTTTGAGATATTTTGTAAACCAATCTTGATATTTTTCAAGATATTTTAGTTTAGAATTTGTATAAATACTTCACTCTTTGAAGTAATTTGGGTAGAATAAAGTTTCTGAGATTATTATAGATGATTTTGTTGGTACTTTGGAGGCTCATGTGTTTATTTCATAGCAGCAGTCTGGACAATAGTCAACTAGACTTCATAACTCAGGATCCATGCGATAAGCCAATGAGTGAAGTGATTTCTTACTGTCATTGTGTCCTCTTCTGAAGTTTCATTCAATTTCATATATGTTGTTCAATACAAATGATTAATCAGGAATATTATTTTAGGATAAGTGTAAAAAATCCCCGTCTTAACTGTTTGATCATTTCAATGTTTTCTGTTGATTTCTGGACTTAGGAATTCTTAATTGCTCCTAGTCCCATTCGACCCCTGCCTCCTTCCTCTTTTTCCGGATCAAAGTATCCTTAACTGCCCTTTATCCTAAGATCAAGCCATATCTGAGGTTTATCTACCTTGCCCTGAGTACATTAGCATCATTTTGGCCTTTCCTTCCAGTTTTTCTTGCTACATATTGACTCCATAGCCCAATGGACTAGTAGATCCCTCTTTAATTTGTCTCCAAGTAATCTTATTTCCCACCAAACATTTCAAACAAAAACCAAGTGCCCAATCATACCTAGCCTAAAATTTAATCCAAAACATAGTTAAATCATAAAGAGAGATCCCTCTCTGAAATTTAGGAGGGCTAGATCCTAGATTTCAAAAGTACATTTGTGGTTACCTCGAGTAAGTTAAAAAGTTTTAAATATTTCTGATAGAAAATTTACTAGAGTCATAACATAATGTCGATTTCATTGGGGAAAACTAACATTTTCTTCAAAAATATTTTACAGGTTCAGATCTGATCTATGATGGTGGACAATGATCAGACATATAAAGGTTGAAATCATCCACCTGGCGACTCCATTGTCCAAGATCCAGAACTTCAAATTTCAGAAGAAACACCATAACCAAAAATCCATATTCCAAATCATTAATGGTGATACAGGATGGCAGGGTCTATGGAAAACCTTTCATCTCATGATATTTTCAATGAATTAAGGGATGGTTGATTAGAATTTCAGCTTGATGAGGATTTTATGAGAGTTGTCTTTCTTATTTTGAAATCAAGAAAATGTTCTCCTCAACTTAAAATATGTGTTCTTGAGTTAATTTCTGAAAAATATGAAAATGGAATTAAACTTTTGCATTCTAAAATTTAGTCTTATAATTTCCGAGATCCTAAAAAATTCTTGAAAAATCTTCCTTCTCCAAAGCAAGAGGAAATTGTACTACCTTTTGACTTGTGGATTCAGGATGATTATTCTTTCAAGCACAAGACTGAAGAAATAGTTTCAGGGTTTAATATTAAGAATATAACTAATCAATTGGTCATTGAAATCCTTGAAGCACAAATCATACATTATGCTTTTGATGATCCTATAGAAAATTATATGGAGAATATTTTTAGCTCAAATCTGCAAACATGTTTTATCTACGAGGATCAAATATATCAACAATTTCCATTTCACATCATATCTTTGATTATGAAGACACATGATCAAGTTATACTTCCAAGTTTGATGAAAATCATTCAAATTATCCATTCATTGCTACATCTACTTGACTAGGTTCATTGGCATTTTTGTATTACCTAATTCAACAAAATTAATGGTAGATTAGAGTAGGTAGATGAGTGAAAATAAGCTCAAAGCTACGAGCATTTTTTTCAGTATTCAGTTCTCAGCCAGTTTTGGAATAATTCATTAAGATTTAAAGCTAAGGAGAAGGTCCTAAAGATATTTAAGATCTAATCAGTTTGGTTTGAGAATTGCAGTATGTTTTTTTTTAGTTTTAGATCAGATTTTAGTTTGCAAAAAAATGACTATATTCAGTTCAAGATTTTTAGCCACAACAAATGCATGTTTGGGATTGGCCCAATGGATCAGGCTACTAGTCAACGGTGTTCTTGACATCTCACAAGGAGAGGCCATCCCCATGTGAAGCCGTTGTTAGGGTCCTATAAATATAGGATTCATAATTTGGAATTGACTTATGATAGTCTTGTAAATATGTACATACTTTGCTTTCTGCAAGTTGTTTTCCCATATTTAAAAAATAAATAAAAAAATCAAAAATCAAAAAGAGGGTAAAAGTCCTAAAAGAAAAATCAAAGGACTTAGAAAAAATGATATACCCCAAAAGGAAAAAGATGAATAAAACATGAAAGTGTGCAAGTCTAAATGCCACTACTTTTTACTTTTTGCAGCTGATTATGGCAGAGTGTCAATAAATTCCATAATCCATGATGCGTTGAACTGCTTAATATTGACTTGTCATGTTTCAATTTACTTGTTT
The DNA here is from genome assembly GCA_034641835.2 of Pinus albicaulis. Classification (NCBI taxonomy): domain Eukaryota; kingdom Viridiplantae; phylum Streptophyta; class Pinopsida; order Pinales; family Pinaceae; genus Pinus; species Pinus albicaulis. The sequence continues at coordinate 190,971,028 of CM076571.1, read as the reverse complement.
TAGATAGAGAATAAAGAGTTGTCAGACAGTTTAATCCCGACAATTCAGTAGAGAGTTATAAAGTAAAAAGGAACCCAACAATTTAATCTGGGTCCTTGGATGAAATAAGGTAGAATTAGATAGTTTTTACTGCTTTCAAAAGAATAAAATGTTCAAGGTTGCTAGCTCAAATTCACCTGCACAAATGGAAGAAAAAATGCTAGATTAAAGATTGGGTAGGTAGAAGAAGGTGGGAAAATCATTGTAAAAATTTGTCACTAGGAAACAATCACCAATTTCCCCTCCCCTATAGCTATTTGACATTCTAAACTTTCAGTCAAAGAGGCTCATAACATTTCTCTGACTTCTGTTGGGACCGGACCCAAGACTTAATGACTAGCTAGTTGAAAGTGTTAAATTTCTATGTTAATCCCAAAATTTTCACCATCTACCATTCATGCATTCATCACCATGCAATTTGATAAGTAAATACTCCATTTTTACATAATGATACAAAAATCCCCCATTTGATTAACTGCCTAAATCTCATAAAGCATAAAAACCCTCAAAAGGACATTATATCCTAAGTTAAAGTGATAAAATTATAATAATAAAGCTTTGCTTTAAAGTTTTCACTTTACTTAGTTATATAATTTTATTTTGATGTATTACATTGTCCCTAAGTCATATTAACCTTTAACTTATTTTATTAATTCCTTATAAACATAACCTCATCCTATTATTATAACTCCTTGTATTTTAATATTCCCAAAAACCCACTATTATAAGATTTTAGACCAAAGTTAATTACCCACATGTTAAATTAAAAAACCCAAAAAACACCCCCTTTGGTCTAAAACTAACCATATTTAGATATCCCGCCCCCCTATGGTTTAGGCCTTTAAAGAGTTTAAAACTATATAATAAAACTAAAACTACAAAAAGGCTTTTATGCATATTGTATGTATGTTTAAGCGCATCAATATGTTTAAGCGCATCAATATGTTTAAGGCTTTTATGCATATTATAAAGGTAGCATCACCCGCGCCTTTATAATAAACTTACCATCCTTCCCCTCATAACTTAACCCGAAGTTAGAATATGGCCTTTTCCCTTTCTCGATTATGTAAAACCTGATGTTTTATATAATATTAACCCTTGGTTAAATTAACCTGCCCCACGTGCATCCCTCATATTCCAATAAACCCACCATATATATAAACTCATTTTATATATATATAGACCACTCAACCCCTTTCAAAACATGTATTACCCCCGCGTATGCATAAACCCTTTCATATAATTAAACTTTGGTTATTATGTAAATTATACAAAGGTTTTATCATATAGCACAATGCCCATAGTATCCACCACAACTTAACCCTGCCACTATATATAAAACATTGCCCGACACATAGTATTTTCCCAACCCCACTTTTTTTTACACCACAACTTTTAAATCCATCCAACCGGTCGCTTGATCAAAGTAAATCCAATGGTGCGCGTTCACTTTCGCGCTCCGAAAGTGATCGCTCGATGTTTGTCCAAATTCACGCGATAAAAGTTGTATTCTAAAACCACCTGATGTGACGTGGCGTATTTTCATTTGATCGCGTTCGATTGGGTAAAAACAACTTACCACCCAAGTTGAACGCGAAAACCACTTCCTGTTTCTCATTTGAAAAATCAAATGACCTACCACCTTTGACAAGATTCGTATTTAAAATATCAAAGTTTCTAACTTATGATATACTATTCCGACTATTTAAACTGCGCATGTGCATTGTAAAAGAGCTCTGCCCACTGTATTAAAGCTGCCCGACTGTATTCAAAGCCCCTGTCTATCAATTTCTTGTCCCAAACTCAAATTTGACCATAGATCCCCTATTTTGAAGACTAGTAAACCATTCTATGCACCAATGATTCAGACCTGTCCATAGGAACAATCTCAAAAGTTGGAAAACCCTGTCAAAGCTTCAAATATTTGTTATTTGAGGTATTTTTTGATAAACAGACCTGCAAATTTCAAGGTTAAACCATCTATAAGTAAAGTGAAGTCTGTTAATGAGAAAATTCCACTAGATAAATTGCCCAAAAACGCCCAAAACAGGCCAAACCATAGCCAAATTTTTCCCAGAAAATGCTATGTTTATAAAAGATTTTTTCTGAGCCAATTTCCTCAGTTTAAAATCTCTGAAGATCAATTCCAAGACAAAATGGTTTTTTAGAACTACCAAACTCCTTTTTACAGTCTCAAACCATTCAGGAAACCCTTGTTTCCTGTCTTATCCTAGTATCAATCCTCAGATAAACCTAATTGAGAAAAAATCCCAAAAGAAGATATCTTTAGCCTAAATTGCTCAGTTACCCCTCTGTTTAAAGTAAATTACTTCTGTAAACCATTTAATCTTACAGAAGAAGCCAGAATGCCTAAAAACAGAGTTAAACCTCCACAGACAGATCTCATTCCAAAGGTCTTTCAAAAGCCTTCAATCACCTCCTTTCATACCTATGCTTCATTAAAAAATTGTTTGATTTTTGCAGGTTATTATCAGAATAAGAAATTGGGCCATCAGTTTCAATACTAGTTGACAAAATTGTTTGCTCCAAATTCTTAGATTTTAATTCAAAAGATTCATTCAAAAAACAGTTTGTATACAAAGAAAGAATCAAATAAATTCATAGAAAGATCATAATGATGAAATGTGCACAATGAATGGTAAAAGTGAAATGAGAATTCATAAGGACAGTTAAAGAGTATCAGTGGTTATAGTGTATTAGGTAAAAGTCAGAGTGAAAGTTAAAACAAAGTTACAGAGAAGTCAAGGTAAAAAATTAAAAGTAAAAACATAGTCCGTAATGGAAAAAAGAGATGAAAATAATTTCACAAAAAATGAAGTTTATCCAAAGTTAAAGTAAAACAGTTAAAAGAACAAAAAAGGTGAAAAGATGAAAACATAGCAAGAAGGAACATTTTTGCAGAAATTTCATGTTTAAGTCATTGTTTTGCAGAAACTATTGTGACAAATCCAAGATTCATTTTGCAAAACTGAAGGAGGTTTATGTGCTTAAGGTTACAAAATAAAAAAACCTCTCTCACTTTTCTAACAGCCATTATGTATTTGGAAATATTAAATGATATTTGAAAGCTCTCTTTGCAGAAAATTCATGTTAAGTCATCATTTTGCAGAGAATGTTGTGGCCAATCAGAAATACATCTTAAAAAAATGAAGGAGGTTTTTGTTTCTAAGAGACCCATCAACAAAATCCTATCTCACTTTTTTCACAGGTATTATCGAATGAGAGATACATGCGCATCTTTACAGCTTATTTTTCAGAATCTGTAAAACTATGTTTTAAACATATTTTTGCAGAGCCTATTGTGCACAGCTGGAGAGGAATTTTAGGAAACTGAGAGAGATTTATTTCACCAACATATTTATCTACAACAACCTCTTTCACTTTTTACTTATCTATTTCGGATTGAGAAATAAAAATATATCATTGGACCCCAAATTTGCAGAATTACTGGAGCAGAATGCACAAAGAAAGGAAACAGTTAGTGACTTGGATGCCTCATCATCAACTAAGAGTTGAGATAAGATTCTAATTCTCTTCTTAGTCATCATATATCCATGAGTATAGTGCCAAATAGGTTCATTAGTTTTGAGTGTCCTTTTATTAAGTTTTATTTATGTAAAACAGTTTGAGATATTTTGTAAACCAATCTTGATATTTTTCAAGATATTTTAGTTTAGAATTTGTATAAATACTTCTCTTTGAAGTATTTTGTGTGGAATAAAATTGCTGAGATTATTATAGATGATTTTTCTGGTACTTTGGAGGCTCATGTTTTGATTTCATAGCAGCAGTCTGGACAACAACCAATTCGACTTTATAACTCAAGATTCATGCGATAAGCTAATGAGTAAAGTGATTTCTTACTGTCATTGTTTCCTCTTCTGAAGTTTCATTCAAATTCATATATGTTGTTCAAATCTAAATGATTAATTAGGAATATTATTTCAGGATAAGTGTAAAAAACTCCTTGTCTTAACTACTTGATAATTTCAATGTTTTCTGCTGATTTCCGGACTTAGGAATTCTTAATTGCTCCTAGTCCCGTTTGACCCCTGCCTCCTTCCTCTTTTTCCAGATCAAAGGATCCTTCACTGCCCTTTATCCCGAAAGCAAGCCATCTCATCAAATCAAACTATTCAAATCTCTGAGGGTTATCTACCTTGCCCTGAGTACATTAGCATCCTTTTGGCCTTGCCTTCCAGTTTTGCTTGCTACATCTTGACTCCATAGCCCAATGGACTAGTAGATCCCTCTTTAATTTGTCTCCAAGTAATATTATTTCCCACCAAAATTTTCAAAAAAACCCAATTGCCCAATCATACCTAGCCTAAAATTTAATCCAAAACAAAGTTAAATCATAAAGAGAGATCCCTCTCTGAAATTTAGGAGGGCTAGATCCTATATTTGAAAAGTAGGTTTGTGGTTACCTCTAGTAAGTTACAAAGTTTTAAATATTTCTGATAGAAAATTTACTAGAGTGACAACAACTTCCATGCCTTTATTCAAACCATCCATATTCACTTCCACGCCTTTCTTCAAAACTTCCATTTCATTTTTTGTTGCTCTTTGCGAGAGTGAAATTTGTTGCACTTGCTCTTGTAATTTGATCATGTTGCAATTCTTCATCTTCATGAGTCATGGTAGAGCCTTCTGAAGGCTTAATGGGTGTTGAATTATTTTTAGGGGGATTTTAGAACCCAATAATGATATCTATTCTTCAATATGCCCTTGGAATAAATTCAAACTAATTTTTTTCAAACGTGACTTATGTAATTTGAAAAAAATACACACCTTTTTCTTGCTTTTGAGGAGCTCTATACTTAAACTGAATTATCTCTATGATTTCGAATCTTCAATATTTGAAATTTGGCCCTGACGTAGCCCTCTGAAGTTTCTTTCGAATGACATAGGTCTGACCTGATTTGGATTCTTCAAGACAAAGTTATGCCCAATCTCCCACAATGACCTAATTATGGACTGGTTCAGTAGAGCGAACTTGTATGACTTTCCACGTGTCACAGTTTCATCCTTCGGCTCTGAAATTGATATAACAACACCTACATTCCCTGTAATTGTGGCCAATTTTTACAGAATCCCAATCCAACACTCAGAGAGAAAGTTATGATGTTTTTCCCAAGGTCACCTCTTTGATATGAAATTTGGGAGCCTGAAACAATCCTAACTTCCATAGATCATATCTCCAAAAATATTGCGAACCAAGATCTGAAATTTTTATAAGAGGTTCCTCAAGATTTCATCTTCGTGTAATATAAATTTCAGCCTCTCAAACTTCGTATTCTAAAAGGTATTGCGAAAATACTATAATTACCTGTTTGGAGCGGCGAAACCCTAGAATCCAAAGCTTTGATACCAAATGTTATGAGACCAGTTCCAAAAATAGAAGAAAAGAGAGATCAACGCCTTAGAAAGTAGCCACTTTGAGAGGGAAACCTCTAATACATTACATAAATGAACAATTCTTGGATGATACAAATGACCAAAACCTCCTTCTATATATAGGAGTCCATAGGCCCATAGTATAATCCTAGCTGACCTAACAATAACAATGTAAGGGCACAATAATAACAATAAGGGAATAAAATAGTAATATAGGGACCTAACATACTAAAACAAATGATTAATTAATTCGTAGCTATCCCATGCTTAGCTATTGTGTTTAATAATGCATCTAGCAATGAGCTAATCACACTTTTAAATGAATTTGTTTTCCAAAAAAATAAGGAGGCGCTAAGGTGACATAAGAGGGTCCCTGACCCAAGGTTTCAGAGTTGAAGGTGTGTTGGAGGCTGGGCTAGGCTTATATGAGGTAAAATAGTGATTTTGGGCTGAAGGAGTGAGTGGTTGGTGCTGCTACAGGATTTCATGTATTGCTACAGGATGTCCTAAAATGCTACAGGAAACAAGTCGTGGGTAATTTAAGACTAGAAATTGTGAGTAAAATGCTAGGAGAGGTGGAATGAAGGTGGATCTAGGTGGATTACGGGTAGCCAACCTATTTTTCAAACTCATAACTCTTCACAAATCATGTCTTGAACCTCCAAGGTGGCTCTCGATGTTGTTGTGAAGATTTCCAAAAACAGGGTTGAATGTGACTTGGATGAAATTTGGTTGATGAAAGGTGGATACTGAAGCTAATGGTGCTCGAGGAGTCCTCTTCTGCTGCTCTATTCAAACTTGCAAGAAAATTACTTTTTCATGCATTCATCACTGAAAATTTTATCATAACAATGATGGAAAAAATGAGTTGAATTTAAATAAACCTACCTATGCACTTGAAACAAACATCAAGCTCTACATATACAACATTTCCATGTTAAGCAAAGAAAACTATCTAATGTTTCTAAGAAATCATAAAATAAAAGACATTTTGGTCTGTGGTGAAGATCTTCCTCCTCAAGCTCCAATGGAAGAGGTGAGAGAGGGAGGCTTTAGCACACAATTTTGAAATTTTATATGCTACTGCAGATGAAATGGAAATATATTAAATATCGTAACATGAAATAAAACATAAGTACATAAGAGATACTGAGGCCAATATATTGGACCCTAACCCACAAGCTCAGCTCCCTGAAACTAACTCAGTGGAGAAGAAACCAAATTCTCATTTTATTTCATAACCAGTCTTGTACATAACATATGAAAGTCATAAATTTCTAATAAAAGAGCCAAGAGTGCTCTAGCTACATCTAGAAATAGAATCCTAGTGAGCTCTTTCTCTAGCCTATTTATCCTAGAGGGTATCTACCACCAACTCCCTAAAAAGTAGGTGTTTATCCCCTTGGGACTCAAGAGAAGTAGAGCATGGCTCCCCTTGATCTTCCACTTTCTTGGTTGTCTCTAATTTCGAGTTATTGTAGGAGAATATCAAGGATATATTGGCTACATTTAGGAGTTAATAAGGTGGTCAACCCTCCTACAATCACTCCTTGCTATCTACTCTAGGCCTCGAAGCATGACAACCCTTAATACACCATCTTCACTAAGAAACATATGAAAATAATGCAATTAAATGTGAGAAAGAGAGAACAATTAGGCTAAAATGGTAACAATTAAGCCTTTATAATGTACCTAATGATGGTGCTCATCATCACCCCCCTACCAAATGGTTTCTCGTCCTCTGAAAAACTTAGTCCTCTTTCTTCATTTCCTTTAGTGCCCTTGTGGACTCTTTGACATCCCAAGGAATCATGGAAGGATTTCCCTCAGGAGGGTAGAATCGTGCATTATTTTCTTCTTCCTTCCATTCCTTTTTCTCTTTATCTTGATATTTTCTTTCACCAAGTGCCAACAACAAAGGTGGAATGAGTTTTAAGCCAAGCCATTAGATCTTCATTATCTGCATGGCCCTCTTGTACAAAGGTGCCCTTTCTATGGAAGCTCTAAATATTTCTGGAGTATGATACTCCATGTTTCTTAGGATAAGTGGGAGGTCATTCCATCTTCTCTTCCATGCCATCACACTCTGTTGAAAATTCAACAAGAAATGTGTGTCTAATTTAATTTTCCCTTAATTAAATTGGACAATAAATTGGAATCTTATCTCATAATCACTTGTAATAGTTAATTGAGTTTGATAGGCTCAGTTAGCTCATGAAATTTGAGTTGAGGGTGGTTGGTGAGGAATGTAGAGTGATTCTATTTTTTTTAGAGTCCAATTTGTAGTTAGTGTATTATTTTAATGCATGAGAAATGATTTAACTCAATTAAGTGAATTACAGTCTAACTAGTTGAAACTGATTGTTGTACTAGTGAGAGGTCAAGTGAATTCAATTAGATTTAATTCACAGGCAATGATCTGTCAAGTGACTCATGATTTACTATTAATAGCTGCATGCATGTTAGTTATGATGAATACCTAGTTGAGATAGAGGTTAAAGGGATGCTATCTATCTGTTGTATTATTAGTAAATTGTCAGTGAACAATTAGACACCATAGGATTTCCCATGATATATTGCACAGTTTTGGAAGGTTGAATTTCCTAATTAATAGGGATCAATTGTTCTTAGAATTGTGCAAGCAAGGCAGGTTGAGAAAAGGTAGGAAATTGGCTAAGTGTTGGTCGATTTTGTCCAGATGAGTGCGAGATAGGTTGTAGAGTGCAACATACTCTTGTGATAAGAGTGAATTGTATTGTTTCATGATTCCTAGTGTAATATTCCAAATTATGAAAAGAAACAATATAGCACATAAAAATGGAAATAACAGTGAATAATATTACATCAAGATATGAGACCAATATGGAGACATTTTATTAAGAAAATCATTCGCAAAGAAGTGAAATATATTGAGGCACAGATCATATAATATAAGCTTACAAGCCTCCTGTTACACGGCATTTTGTCACCGTCCCTGCAATCCCCCATCCTGTATATTGGAGGGCCTTTTCTTGTGACCTGTGAGCAGTGGCATGACCTGAAACCACTTTCATGGCATTCCCCTTGACAACGAAAATCATTCCTTTGAAGAAATTTTCCTCTGCAAAACCCTAAAAACTGATCTTTTAGCCTTGGTGCGACCAGCCAGTTCAACCCTCGCGCCAATGGGGAAAATCCACCATAGAGGGTGCGCCAATTGGAACTCTATCCTAGTGTCTCACTCCCACCAAGATTAATAAGGAGTGTTTTTTAAAAATAATTGGTAGGAGTTTGATTCCAACAAAATCCTAAACGAGTCTCTAAAATGAGTTGGGAGGTTTGGCTCCGGATCTCCATGTATGGGAGGTGGTTTTCCAGCTATAATGGAAGATTCCTTAAGGATAGGGCCAATCCCATAATTGTAGGGATCCCAACTCTCCTTCCACCATCTATATAAGCTTGCCTTTTTCCCTTAGCAAGCTAGTGAAAAGAGAAGCAAGAGCTGAACTTGTAGCAAGGAGAGTATAGCCAGATAGCCTTTGAGAGCCAAGCCGAAGAGAGAGAGCTTTGTCCCGTTTTCGACAAGCTTCGTTGAGACGTGCTCCACTGTCAGCCCCACCGAAGGAAGATCAAGCGTCAGAGCTTTGGGTTGTATCCTTCCTTTGTTATTTTAATGATAAGAGACTTTGATTATGGTTTCATTCATGTGTCTATTCCTTTGATGCAATGAATTACATCCTCTCTGACTGATGTATGGTTACAAGATTTAGATTTTTACGCTATGTATCGTTGTATCCTTCACATGTGTGCAGGTGTTCAGATGCGTCAAGCGGAAGGATTGTGATCTGCCAAGCGAAGAACGGAAAGCGTCATACTTTCTTCAACAACCATTGCGTAGGACCTGAGGTAGGAAATTTGTTATGTTCTTGTCGTTTTGTAACTAGAGACCTACGTCATTGCGTGACTTGATTGTTGCTAGACCCGATCTAGGCTAGTAGGGATTGCCTCTGTCCACAGAGGGGATTTACCTCCTCAAAAAACTGGCGACTCTGCTAGGGAATTAGTTGGAGTTAGTCTTGTCTCTTTTGGTTGTTTTTGGCTTGTGTTTGATTGATTTTCTCTTCTAGTTTGCCTCCTTTCGGTGTAAAACCCCTGTTCAGCTCCCAAAAGACCAGATCTACTCTTTATTTGATCTTTTTTATTTCTTCCCTTATTAAACTCGATTGGCGCATTTTTTTGCCTGACAGTCGCGCCAACTGGTGCTTGTTGCTAGTTAGGCCCCCACGCCAACGTTGTTTTGGCGTAAGATACAGCTAAACAATCGCGCCAACCCTGTTTGGTGTTAGTGTTTACTTGTTTTTGAGCCCTTTGAGTCTGATTTTTGGTTCTGGTGTTATTTTTCCGACTGTCTGAGTGCCTTGAAGTCTTTGTTGACTGTGTTTGACCTCTATCCTCTGATTGTTTTCCCTCTACCATCAGTTTTTCATTCTAGCCCTAGGGCTTCTAAGTGCTGTAGTGCGTTGAGCCTCCCGTGGGAGTTTTTGGTTCTCGCTTTTCCAATCAACCTCGTTTTTGCTTCCTTGCACTTGTTTCGTTGGATTTCATTATATTATTGCATTATTTGAGTGATTTCTCTCTTTTTCATTTGAGTTTTTCTTTGTCTCGTTTTAAGCCTAGATTACACAGTTTGTGTGAGCCTTTTGAGATTCTTCTTTGATTTGAGGGATTTCTCTATTAGTTTGAGTTCTGATTGTGTGTTTTGTATTGAGTGAACTTGCTTGTTTCTACTCTTTTGCTTCTCCAATTGGTCTCTTTATTATTTTTTCATTTTTGTTTGGTGCATTTTCTCTTAAACATTGAAAAATACAAAAACAAATCTCTTTACATTTTGATTAGTTAGTGAAAATTGAAAGCTTTTCGCATTATTAGTGTTATATAACTCTAAGGGAGAAGGTTTTAGTTTCATTACTGTGCATTAGAGATGGTAGTGGTTGTTTTGTGATCATTTTTTTGTTATTCAAAACCTTCCCGTAGTTAGCTCTTCATCGAACAAAGTGATATGTTGTGGTATGTAGTGTGCATTTAGACGATTTTTGAGATACAACATTCGATAGGGCCTAAAATTGAAACGTAAATTGAAGATCAACTTTAAATTTACTGAATTAACCTAAGGCAACATTGAAACATTAATGAAATATCTAGTGGTCTAGGCTAGTGACGTGTTCCGGCGTCGTTAAACCTAGTAGCTATCATTCGCCTTTTGGCTTTAGACATCGCTAGTACGGACTTGTACTCCCCGTACCGTCGCGTATATAAAGGGAGAGTACCCCACTAGGTTGCTATCCTTTATCCATAGGAAGCCGAGTCTACCGCCTTATACCCATGATACACCGGACACAAAATTTGGGGAGATTACCTACACGTACGTCAAGTCCTTGGTTGATTTATCTTTCATTTTTTAACCAAGGTGTATATGGAAGTTCACGGATATCTGGTACACCCATTTACCTAGATTACTAGAGCAGTCACTTTGATCTTTACTGACTCTTTTAACTGAAAATATCATTGAGCTCTTTTCCTTTCAAGCTCGTGTCCAACTTGAAAGCGATAGAGTCACCTTTTTCTTGTTTCTCAACTCTTAAAATATGAAACAACAGAGTCTGGTTTCAATGTCATAAAATTAATCTCCCACGAAATATTCCTGGTTAGAATTTTTGTCCTTAGTGTATTTTCAGGTCGTTTCCGATGGAAACTTTTCCAGAGTTCACCAACCAAGGAATCCCCTTCGATGGGAATCCTAGTCCTTTTCCTCCTTTTGGAAATGTTGGTGCTCCTTATATGGAAACGTTGTCCCTTCCTGGGTTAACTGTTGGGTTTCCTATTTGGTTTTTTTCAACCTCCGTGGTCCCAAACGTTCCAAATACTGTTCAATCAGTTCCTCCGCCTGAACAACGTCATGTTGATTCCAAGGTGGACCTCTCCCCTTCTTTGCCTGTTTTTGCATCCTCCTCTTCTACTTCGCTTGGTGAAAGTCTGGATTCAAGTAACCAGGTGGCTAAGAAGGAGAAGAAGAAGAAAAAGAAGAAGAAGTCTAATAAGAGAGAGGCTAAGGCTGCAGCTATTGCTTCTAAAACATCTGCTCTTGATAAACCTTCCAACCCTCCACGGAAAGTTAAGTTCCCATGCATGTTGTGCCAGGGGAACCATCTTCTTCGAGATTTCCCTGGCATTCCCAAGGTGCTCGAAGTATGGTCCAACGGTCGTCCGCCGTTGCCTTTGGCTTTCGGAAGTTAGGTTGGGGGCACGTCTTCAGATAGTGCTGGTAAAGCTCCTAAGATTTAGGGTAAGCTCACCAATCCATGTAAGTTGTGTGAAGGGAACCATGCCATTCACCTTTTTCTGTATATGGATGAAGCCAAGAGAGTTTTGTACAACTCGATAGTTTCTGCACCTTGCCTTCTGGTTGGTTACGAACAACTTTCTTTGAGTCCTTCACCAGTTGATTCAACGATTAATCAAGAGTCATCCTTGCTTGATCCTGCTCCCCCGGAAATTCACCATCATGAATCCATCCCTGACCAACCATTGGTCTTGGGATCGGTTGAGCTGGCCCTGTTTGCGGTGCACCAGGTCTTTTCCATTGAGAGTGGATCTCACATCCCTCAGGTTCTTCTTGTTTCTTCAGATTCCTCGGACTTGGAGAAAGATTCTTCTGTCCCTATATCTCAGGAAGCTACTCCTCCGCCCCCCATGATGGAGGTCCCGAAGGATACTCCTTCTTTATCCATGATGGAGGTGGTGGAGGATGCTTCTTCTTCTCTCGTAACACCAGGGGAAGACCATCTCAGTTTGATGGTAGCCCCTCCAAGTATTTTGTTCACTTCCTTTGTTTGGATTCGATTCGTAGGTTATCGCCTTCCTTCTCATGTGCCCTTTGAGGTCACGGTATAGACCTTTGATCTGGTCGTACCCAGCACTATAATAGATGAAGGTGCATCTGTCAACATTTTTTCTTCGACTAGTAGTCAAGCTTTCAGTTCGCCACCGCTTATGCCTGTTACACAGAATCTATTGATGTTTAACAGAAGACCTAGTCAACCATTAGGGATCCTTCTGAAGTTGCCTGTTACTTTGGGAGGGAAAGCTGTCCATATGGACGTGATGGTTGTTCCTGGCCCCTTGGACTTTAAGTTACTCTTGGGCCGCGATTATACTTATGCCATGGGAGTGCTTGTATCCTCCCTCTTTCGTGTGATGTGTTTTCCACACCAAGGTCGAATCGTGACCATCGATCAGCTTGCGTTCTTTGGTCCGAATATGGCAGCTATTCCACCATCATCCCTGTCGGATCTTTATCCACCGATTGTGTCATCCCCACCACATGTCAATTATGTGGCTACCTATCCTATGCTCGTATTCAGTGACAGTGCCATTGTACATCGTGTGCCGGGGGCATTGGGTCTAGACTTCCAAGATATTTTCCTTCCATCAGACGGGAAACTCTTGGAATCCATGACTTCTTATTCATTATGATGAGGTGTCCAGAGCATAGTTCGTTTTCTTGTGTCAAGCTCCTTAAAAAATGAAACAAGGTCGTTGGAGCATGGTTCGTTTGCTTGTTTCAAGCTCCTTAAACCATGAAACAAGGTCTGTCGGAGTAGAGTTCATCTTCTTGTGTCAAGCTCCTTAAAAAATGAAACAAGCTATTCGGAGCAAAGTTCATTTTCTTGTGTCAAGCTCGTTAAAAAATGAAACAAGGTGTCTGGAGCAGAGTTTGTTTTCTTGTGTCAAGCTCCTTAAAAAATGAAACAAGGTGTTCGGACTAGAGTTCATTTTCTTGTGTCAAGCCCCTTAAAAAATGAAACAAGCTCGTTGGAGCAGAGTTCATTTCTTGTGTCAAGCTCGTTAAAAAATGAAACATGGTGTTCCGAGGATAGTTTTTCTTCTGTATCAACCTCGTTAAAAAATGAAATAAGGTCATTTGAGGATAGTTATTTTAATGTGTCAACCTCGTTAAAACAATGAAACATATTCCCGTTCAATTCGAGTCTTTGTTTAGATGTCATAAAATCCCAGTTGAGTCTTTCTCTTGATCTCGTAGCTTGAACCTTCACTTCATCTGTCTTCCATATGGATTGAAACTTGGGGGGCATGTACCTCGAATTATGCCACCATGCTGGGGGCATGCTTACTTTTTCAAGAATAGTTTGTTTCCATTTCAAGCTTGTGTAAAAATGAAACCGGTTTCAAGCATAGTTTATCTTTGTTTCAAGCTTGTGTAAAAATGAAACCAACTTCAAGCAGAGTTTTTTGATTTCAAGCTTGTGTAAAAATGAAACCATTCCCATTTTACCTCTTGTGATTGTCATTTTACCAACCTGTTTTGTCAGATGAGCCTTGGTTTTCTCACTCCATCGTCATTATCTGCTTGGCTGATCATATGCCTTCACTTGGTTTTACCCATTCCTAAGGAACCGCTGTAATGAGTGGTCTTGTTAGCCAGCCTCTCGACCTTTATTTTTTCAGAGCAGTTCCACCGTCACCGAAACTAGTTGCTACCCTTTATACCACTCGTTCCTCCAGGAGGAGTCATCTTTCAGCTCTTCGCTGACTCTTGAAAAATGAAAAGATCATCAAGTCGCTTGTCGTTTTGAGCTCGTTAAATTGGTTGCAAAGCGATATCTACCCAATATACGTTTACCCCTTTTTCAGGATGGGATAGATTATTTACGAAAAAGGAATACCCTAGCCCATCTGAGGAACTATCTACGAAAAGGGACTGTTGGAGTTCACTCTTCCGCTGTCTTTTCAAACTCTCTAAATATGAAAAGACGCCGAGTTCTTCCTTTTTCAGACTCATTAAAACCTGATGACATCAGACTCCATCGTAATGACGATACTCGAGTTCCTCCTTCCTAGGGCTCGTTAAATGCACTAGGTTGGATTTGTTCGAAGGACAAACTTATATCGCAAGCATATGCTATCCCCTTCAAGCTTGTTTTCAAAAATAATTGGGGTACTCACCAGAAATGGTGGGGAAAAATGGAACCAGTATCACCGTCGTGACGACAGTATGTCGCTCTTGAACATGGCACTTGTCTGCATTCGTTTCGGGTTGGGAATATCTCATCTCATTATATTCTTACCTCTGTGGGTTTGGGTAATCTCTTTTGACCGCTCATCTACTCTTTGCCACGTCATCATGACCTCTGATCCTTTGATGTAAAATACTACCAAATCCAGTGTTGTGCCACCGATATGTTCAAGATAAGTTGACCTCTACAGTTTTCGACCCCCTCTGATTCTCTACTGATCCTAATTCACAAACATCATGTTCCTCTGTCTCATGTCAATGATGTGGGAAACACTATGGCCCACCTTCGATCAAGGTCACTTCCTGTCGACTTCAGCTCATTATCCAGGAAGCTGATATAGAGACTCCCTTTTGGTACCTTGGAGCCTGCATGCCTCAATGGTAGGTTCTTCGCATTCGACGTAAGGTTTTCATCATTGGCCTTCGATCGGATGATTCTGTGGGTGTTCGACATCAGCTCACTGTTCACATTCCATGGATTGTACCTACAGTACCTTGAGGGCCATCGTCATTATTGGTGGTTCCTCTCACGTCTGTTAACAGCTTTCATCATTGGCTGGTAATCAGAAGATGTTCTTGCGTGTTCGACTTCAGCTTACTTATTCACATGCTTGAACTTGTACTCTATTCAGGTCGATATGGAGCGCAAGACCCTGGGTTTTGTCTGATGAAATCCAGGCTGCGGTTTTGGTGTATTGTCATGATTAGTTACATGACTCATTTGATTAGATGGCTGCGACCATACCTGAGTCTACTTGTTGATCCTTCTTACTGGATGGCTGCGTCCATACCATGGATCCCACCTATTGTATACTCTATTATGGATGGCTGTGCCCATACCACATTTCATGTATCAGAGATATCAGTTTTACTTGTATGCAGGTCTTCTGACGACAGTGTTTTCAGTTGGGCATGTTCTCATAAAGCATTTCACCCCTCTCTCTCTCTCGGGCCTCATGCTTTAGGGGGCATCTGTTACACATCATTTTTTCGTCGTCCCTACAATCCCCCATCCCGCATATTGGAGGGGCTTTTCCCATGACCTGTGAACAGTGATATGACCTGCAACCACTTTCATTGCATTCCCCTTGTCAAGGACAATCATTCCTCTAAAGAAAGTTTCCTCTAAAAAACCCTAAAAATTGATCTTTTATCCTTAGCGCAACCAGCCATTTCAACCCTCGCGCCAATGGGGAAAATATACCATAGAGGGTGTGCCAACTGGTGCTCTGTCCCAGTATCTCACTCGCGCCAAGCTTAATAAGGAGAGTTTTTAAAAAATAAATGGCGGAAGTTTGATTCCAACAAACTCCTGAACGAGTCTCTAAAATGAGTTGGGAGGTTTGGCTCTGGATCTCCATGTATGGGAGGTGGTTTTCTACCTATCATGGAAGCTTCCTTAAGGATAGGGCCAATCCCATAATTGCAGGGATCCCAACTCTCCTTCCACCATCTATATAAGCTTGCCTTTTTCCCTTACCAAGCTAGTGAAAAGAGAAGCAAGAGCTAAACTTGTAGCAAGGAGAGTATAGCCAGATAGCCTTTGAGAGCCAAGCCGAAGAGAGAGAGCTTTGTCCTGTTTCCGACAAGCTTCATTGAGATGTGTTCTGTTGTCAGCCTCGCCGAAGGAAGATCAAGCGTCAGAGCTTTGGGTTGTATCTTTCCTTTGTTATTTTAATGATAAGCGACTTTGATTATGGTTTCATTCATGTGTCTATTCCTTTGATGCAATGAATTACATCCTCTCTGACTGATGTATGGTTACAAGATTTAGATTTCATGCTGTGTATCGTTTTATCCTTCGCATGTGTGCAGGTTTTCGAACCCGTCAAGAGGAAGGATTGTGATCTGCCAAGCGAAGAGCGGAAAGCATCATCCTTTCTTCAACAACCATTATGTAGGACCCGAGGTAGTAAATTCGTTATGTTCTTGTTGTTTTGTAACTAGAGACCTGGATCATTCCATGAATTGATTGTTTCTAGACCCAATCTAGGCTAGTAGGGATCACCTATGTCTGCAGAGGGTATTTACCTCCTCAACACCTCCAATGATCAAACACTATCAAAAGTGAAATGTTGCTGCTATACAAAATGCCGAAGAGCTGCTACAGCACAGTCATAGTGAACATAGTTGCATATGGAAACATGAAATGATATAAAACAACTAATAGATGCCTCAATATATACTGGAAATAAATATCAAGGCTCTATAACACCTTTCCAAGACAACCCATAAAGGGTTTCTGGAAATGCACAAAAATACAAATGGTGAAATGTAGCCATAGGGCTGAAGATTCATTACAACTAAATAGCTGGGAATATATGGCTAAAGCTGATGTAGAAATGTGTGCCTCTCCTCCAATGGATTCTCCAGGTGAAAGGTTGATCCCTTCACTGAACATCTAACTCCCCAAATGATGCACTGAAACCACCCCTGCAACTACGCCCTAAAATAATGCAGTCTATGAATGGAACTACATTGTAGGGGATGGTGATGGCTTGGTATGATGCCAAAATATGAAATAATTCCCAAGGACCTTCCTTGCTGGCCTCCCAATGGAAATAATTCTTCCTCCACTGAAAAAAATCTCAGAGAATGGCCCTACAAACCCTCCACAACTTCTGCCCTGCAACATAGCACAACCCTGGAAGAAACTGCGCTGTATAAGAAGATTGAATCTTTGTCTTGATGCCGGAATGTGTAAATGCAGATCAAAAACCTCTCTTGAGTGGGCACTTGAAGTCCACCGAGGATGAGGGTGGGATTCCCACTCGGGAACACCCTTGTGCTAAACAGTACAATAGTCTTCGCTAAACATCTGAAGAGAGAAAAAAGTCATTCAGACCATAAAAATAATAATAATCAACATGCCCTCCATGGCTACCATTCCCTTGGGCCCTAGTCATTAAATCCACTACTTCCATGCAAAGAATGTCCCTCCAAAACTGTGTTGTCTCTCATTGATTATCCACTCCCTCCATACCAACGTTGTTGATTTGGTCAAACTTGACCCTATCAACATGCTTCATCCCCTATTTACACATAAGGTTGATTTATCTAGCTGATTTGATGCTCCTTATTCACACTAGGAGTGATTTTATTCGTACTAAGGATATTTATGGGTCTCTATACCCTCTTATTCTTCTAACTAAGAAGCAAAAACAAAATTTAATATTCCAACTAGCTAAAAGCTAATTGGGAATATTACAGTCCTCCCCTCCCAAATGTTGCTTGTCCTTAAGCAACTGTAAAGGTGAGTGCTGAAAAATTTCTCCTCCTTCCCTTGTGACACCTCCATGTGATAGGCTCTCCTCGTGAACTAGGTGTTGCCCAATCAATACATCCTTGAAATTCTCCTCCCAAGTGCTCATGGGATGCATCTCCAAAGTTCTCAAGTTGACCAAATGGCTCATCCCATAAGGAAACAAGAGGTCTAATGTAGCAATCATGTATTGCCCAATGTTATCCCTAAAGCATGAGGCAAAAGAAATGTGGAGAATCTCATTCCCAATGGGGACATCCAATCCATGTGTCATACCTCCAATCATTCCCACAACAATGATACGAACATCATCAACATAGGGGATCATAATCAAAGTTATACTAGCTTCCATCGGTAATACCAGAGGAGGATCACAGTCCCACAAGTGGAACTAGTGCTATTTTACTCCTAACTACCTCAGAATATGATATGATGAGTGGTTTCCCAACCACTTTCTTGATGCCCCAATTCTTTCAGATGCTTGGATAAGGTGTATGATGTGTGGTGCAAATTGAGCACACCCTGAATAAGATATCATCTCCCTAAAATTTCCTAGGGAGTGGCCACCATCATCACTGCTTATGGCCCCAAATGGACCACGAAGTCTATAAGAAATAATTCCCCCTCTTGGAGCAATGACCTGTACATGAATGGTAAGGAAATACAAATACATAGTAAGTGAATCATGATTCACATAAACACAACCCTTACCATGTATCTTGAACAAACTGGTGAAGTGGATCATAGATGGGCCTCCTCTCATTCCCAATGAGAAAGGAAGTGGTTGTGATAACTCTGCCAAAGATTTATGTATCTCCTCAATATCCAAACAACCCATGCATCTCCTGACATGATGGTGCATCTCCTCTTTAAATCCTTCCCAAGTA
Source organism: Pinus albicaulis (assembly GCA_034641835.2). Lineage (NCBI taxonomy): Eukaryota > Viridiplantae > Streptophyta > Pinopsida > Pinales > Pinaceae > Pinus > Pinus albicaulis. The sequence goes on along the minus strand of CM076571.1, from coordinate 190,952,349 downwards.
AATCCCTCCATGATAGTATGATATCCCCTCATAAAATTAGTGTGGTTGGAGAGAAAATCCTCATATGCTGCATGTAGTAGCTTCTCCTTGATCTTAGAGGCTCTAGTCAAGAAGATCCTACTCTGTAAATAGATGACCCCATCTCTCACTATATATCTCCCATCTGATAACTGGCCATCAAGTATCCTACATGAAAAGAGATCCTTGGAGTATTCCACCAATAGCTGGGATCTCCAATAAGGATCTATACTCCATAATGACATTGTTGGTGACCCACAATGTAAAGCACCTATCATGTGGCTGCCCTCTTCTTTGACATCTCCCATGCCAAAGTCATATACCAGGATGTTGCTATCCTGCGTATGATGCTCCTCCAGTAGTTGTTCATGCTCAAGTGAAAGTTGAAGTTTTTAGAGGCTAGCTTTCCATAAGAAGCTATCACCCATCCAAAACCTTCTGAGTTTGGCCAATGTATGCATGAGTGGCCACCAACCTCTACCATATGTGGAAGATTCCTCCCTATGTCGAAGTATCTTCTGATTCTCCAAAGCCATGGAGTGGTCTCCTTGCACCATGATAGTGCCATCATCCATCCCTGAAACATCTTCTCTCAGTGCAAGATGTTTAGTGAGAGTTGGTAATACTTATATTGGGATAATGTCACCCTCCTCCTTGAGCCTACCCAAGACTCTCTGCGTTGTGCCAAGTCCTCCCAAGGTTCTCACCCCTCTTGGATCTATGAGTGGTGAAACCTATTGTGAGACATATCTCATCAACTCCTGGTCTGGTGGTCTCCCAGGTCAAATGCCTCTAAACAGTAACGTGTCATGAGCCAAAGTCATCTGCATAACTGATTGGACTGTTAGGTCCTTTCTTCCACTATGAAAATATAGCTTTGTTTTCTATGTGGAAGTTGTCTGAGAGGGATAAGTGTGCATGCCCTTAATCATTTGATGCTTGCCACTCTTTCTATCTATCCAGTCCATCTGTAAAGTCTCCCAATATGTGGTGACCTTCCCCAAATTAATAAACCACTCCACACCCAATATCACATTGGTGTCAGGGATGTCAACCACAAAGAAGTGATCAGTCAAGGTATATGTCCCCATGGTGATAGATAATGATGGAACATAATGCATGCACTGCATGGTTCTAGCTCTTGGGACCAAAATTGAAAATCCCTCAAAATCATCAGTGGGTATTGCCCTCCTCTGCACTAATTGGGCATCAATAAACTTGTGGGTATCCCCAATGTCAATCAACACTGATACCCTCTGATCCTGAATGGAACCTTGAACTCTCAAGATCAAGTACTTGGGTACTCCTCTCAATGATGCAAGAGCCCCTCCAATTGGAGAAAATGCCTCATTCCCACATCCTGGTGGTGGTGGATCCTCTCCTGCTATCCCAATGTTGTGATCTCCTTCTGGTTCCTCCTCTTCCTCCTATTCATCATTATAGAATACCACTATATAGTGTGCCTTCCCTACTGCACATCTATGTCCCGGTGCCCATGATTCTTGGCATGTGAAGCAAAGCTTCCTTCTTCTGAAATCTCTTTTGACATCATCACTAAGAGGTACTTTGTTTTGGCTCTCATTTGAAAGAGGAGCCTTCACATATTTTCCCTTTGATGGAAAAGTGGCCTTTTGCTGAAATGGTGCATTTTCTCTTGGCAAAGCATCTTGTATATCTGTATCCCTTTCAACAATATCTTGAAGGGCAGTTGGTTTGATTGACTTAACCAACCCATGTAGAGGTTCTGCTAGTCCATCAATAAACATATAGACCCTCCTAGTTGCAGATAAATGAGGAACCATAACAAAATTTTTTATAAAGCTAGAAATGTAAGTTTCTAGATTACCTAATTGTTTGAGCTTAGCTAGCTCAATGAAAGGTGCCTCTGTGTCTCTTCGATCAAACCTCTCCACCAACCTCCTGGCGAACTTTGAATATGCAGTCACATTGGCATGCCCCAATGTAGAAAGACCATGGAACCACCAATCATTTTCCCCACCCTCAAGGTGCAACGCTTCTATTATGATGGCTTCCATCTCCGATACTTGGTTCAACTAGAAGTAGATGTCTAGCTTTTCTACCCAAGATTTGGCTGTGCATTTGGATGACCCATCAAAAGCGGGTAAGAATAATCTACCCATAGTCCGGTGAGGATCATTGTTTTGTATGAATCCTCTAACTCTATTGTGATGCTGGGGTCTCCTATTTTCCTTGATCTGAAAAAGCTCTTGAAAGCTCAAATGATCCCTGAATCTCTGAGATTGAGACTCATACTCAAGAAAATAGTCTTCAAGAGTTTCTTGTTCTTGAAATCCTCCATTTCCCACTGCTAAGAATGTAGGCATATTGGAGCATTGGGAAATATGGTGCTTCACTGGTTGATCATTCCAGTGATGTGAAATGTTGGAGCTTTCTCCATGTAGAAACCATTTAGGGATTCTTTATGTCTATTCCTCCTCATCTCCCTAATCTCTCTTGCAATATCTTGCATAGTTTGAAGAGGAAGCTTGGGAAAATCCTTCTCCTCATCTCCTCCTAATAAGGGAGTTTTTCCCTTGTCTTCTCTATCATCTGTATAATCATATCTCTGGTTTCTTTTGAGATACCTCTTCTCTCTGTCTGTGAGAGGATATCCCTCTTCTGATGACAAATTGGCTAAATGCACAGACTGAGCCAAGATTATGCTCTGATACTACTCTAATCTTCCAAATTAGGAAAAGAAAAAATATAACACATAAAAAAGGAAATAGAAGTGAATAATATTACATCAAGATATGAGACCAACATGGATCCATTTTATTAAGAAAATCAGCAGCAAAGAAGTGAAATATATTGAGGCACAAATTATATAATATAAGCAAACAAATCGCCAATGATCAAACACTCTCAAAAGTGAGATGTTGCTGCTATAAAAAATGCCAGAGAGCTACTACATTGCAGTCATAATGGACATAGCTACAACTGGGAACATGCAATCATATAAAAAAACTAATAGATGCCTCAAGAGATACTGGAAATAAAGATCAGGGCTCTATAACACCTTTCCAAGACAACCCAGAAAGGGTTTCCAGAAATGCACAAAAATATAAATGGTGAACTGCAGCCCTAGGGCTGAAGACTCACCGGAACTAAATATCTGGGAAGATATGGCTGAATTTTATGTAGAAATTTGTGGCTCTTCTCCAATGGATTCTCCAGGTGAAAGGCTGATCCCTTCACTGAAGATCTAACTCCCCAAATGATGCACTGAAACCACCCCTGCAACTGCTCCCTAAAATAACATAGTCTATGAATGGAACTGCATTGTATGGGATGGTGATGGCTTGGACTAATACCAAAATATGAAATTATTCCCAAGGACCTTCCTTTCTTTCCTCCCAATCGACAGAATACTTCTTCCACTAAAAACAAGCTCAAAAAATTTCCCTACAAACCCTCTACAACTTCTGCCCTGCAACACAGTACAACGTTGGAAGAAACTGCATTGTATATAAAAAATGAAGCTTTGGCCTGATGCCAGAATGTGGAAATGTAGCTCACAAACCTCTCCTAAGTGGGCACTCAAAGTCCCCTGAGGATCAGGGTGGGATTCCCACTCGGGAACACCCTTGTGCTAAACAACACAACAGTCTCCGCTAAAGATCTAAAGAGAGAAAAAAGTCATTCAGACCATAAAAATAATAATAATCAACATGCCCTCCATGGCTGCCATTCCCTTCCTTATATGCTTTGTGAGTTTCCTCTCCTTGTGCCCCACTCATTAAAGCCACTACTTCCATGCAAAGAATCTCCCTCCAAAACTGTGTTGTCTCTCATTGATTATCCACTCCCTCCATACTAGTGTTGTTGATTTGGTCAAAATTGACCCTATAAACATGATTCATCCCCTATTCACACACAAGGGTGCTTTATCCAGCTCATTTAATGCTCCTTATTCACACTAGGAGTGATTTTATTCCTACTAAGGAGATTTATGGGTCTCCCTACCCTCTTATTCTTCTAAATAAGAAGCAAAAACAAAATTTAATATTCCAACTAGCTGAAAGATAATTGGGAATATTACACCTTGGTTGATTATATAATAAACATAGAGGGGTTTTTAGCAGCAATATTTCCCGAGGAAAAATATTTGTGTTGTGCGATTGATTTGATTCTTTCTCTTAATTGGTGTGATTGTGTTTATTTTCTGCAAATATTGTAGAAGGATTGAGTATATTTTTAGTATTATATTACATGATAAGACTGAATCCATTGGTATACATATTAATTTTATAATTTATGCATGGTATTAGAGCACCATAAATCACTATAGTGGAGAAGAAATTGAGTTTGTGCTGAAAAACATTCGAATTTGCAAAAATATTATTTGGTGCGACATGCCGATCAAGACGGATTTCAATGGAGTAAGATTGGAATATGCACTCGAGGGAAGTTCTAATTAGATTGCATGGAAAGACAGAATGGAGATAGTTCTTTGAAAGAATTTATCGACGCTTATATTCCAAGGCTCGCAGCAGCAGATGCCGCTCTTCTTGATGCTTGGAAAAAGAAGGTTGCAAGGGCGAGGAGGATCTTATTAGAGGGAGTTAGAGATCACATTATCTCAAGTATCCATGGCAAGGAGACTCCATATGCAATGTGGAAGACCTTGACAGATTTGTTTCGATACATTAGTGACCACAAAAAATTGGCACTGAAGGACAAGCTTAGGAAAATCAAAATGGAGAAAGGCGACAATATTTTGAAATACTTGACCAAGTTTATCCAATGTTGAGATGATCTTGGAAGTGTAGGGGTTACTGTAGTGGATGATGACTTGGTGAGCCTAGCACTTCTAGGCCTTCCCAAGTGTTGGCATAGTTATCCGGACTCTGTCAATGAGAAGGAAAATCTACCAGATTGGGAGCGAATTTGGTCGGATTTGGTACAAGACGAATTCAGGCGGAATACCAGAGATGGATCCTCATCCAATACAAATGATGAGGAAAATTGCACCTTGGATGGTAAGGAAAAGAAGGGGAAGGGAAAGAAATCATATTCCAAATATCAGACTGGAAAAGAAGGAAAGAAGCATGACATGTCCAGAGTGAAATGTTTTCACTATCACGAGCATGGACATTATGCCACTAATTATCCACAGAAGAAGAAGAACAAAAATAAGGCTTCAGGATCTGCAGCGGGTGATTATTTGGCTTCATAGTTTGAGTTGGAATTCTCATTCATCACATGCATGGTGTCTAGTGCAATGGGATCAGTGTGGTGCTTGGATAATGGTGCATCTTTCCATGTGGCGGGAGACAAAGAACTCTTTAGTAGCTTGGAGGAGAAGGATCCTCATATGCACATAAATATGGGTGATGACGGAAGGTATAGCACTACTGGGATTGGTATAATTACTTTCCAGAGACAGTCAGGTAAACCTTTCTTATTAAAATATGTCATGCATGTACCAGGCTCAAAAAATAATTTAGTTTCAGTTGCTATGTTGGAGGATAGAGTATATGATGTGGTTTTCAGTGAAGGGAAAGCATTCCTTCATCAAAAATTCATAGTACAAGTTAAGAAGATTGGGGTTTGTGTGAATAACCTCTACATGAAACTTGATGTAGATGGTTACGTAGCATTGATGAGTAAAGAGAATAGAGTGTTGAGCCAGGATGAGGGTGAGTTATGGCACATGAGATTGGGCCATCTACACCACAGTGCTTTGAAGGTCGTGCAACAGATTTCTTCAGGTCTTCCAAAGGGTACTCTTACGTGGATAGACACATGCAAGGGATGTACCATGGGGAAGCATGAGAAAGCCATGTGATTTTCCCTTGAGAGGGAGCTTGATTTGCATGCAGATGATGAACTCTTGGTTCCAAAGGATGAACCTCAAGATGTGGAGCAACCACATGAGAAGAATCATGGAGTGGCAGAAACCACTCATGCAAAGCCATCCACCATACATGGTAGGAGGCGCACCACAGAGGAAGACAGATTGAGACTTGATGCGACAGAACATGTAGGAGCACCTACATCACAGCGCAGACAGAGACAGTCTCAAAAAATGTATACTGAATACATGGCTCTTATGAGCAAGTGTATTTTGACAGAACCATCCTCTTTTGAGGAATCAATGTAGAAACCAACTTGGGTTGGCACCATGGTTGAGGAGTATAACTCCATCGTCAGGAATAGTGCATGGGATGTTGTCCCAAGACCGGTCGGGAAGTCAGTGGTTGGATCTAGATGGATCTATAAGGTGAAGCACACAATAGATGGGAGTGCGGAGAAGTACAAGGCTAGATTTGTAGCATGGGGATTCTTACAGGTTGAGGTGATTGACTATGAGGATACTTTTGCACCAGTTTCACGATACTCATCGATTAGATATATCCTTGCACTCTCAGCGTAGATGGGTTGGTAGATACATCAGATGAATGTGAAGACTACATTTCTCAATGGATTTATTGAGGAAGAAGTGTGCATTGAGCAGCCAAAAGGTTTTGAGACCTTTGACAAGGAGTCACATGTGTGTAGACTCAAGAGAGAATTGTATGGGCTAAAGCAAGCACCTCGTGCTTGGTACACCAGGATTGACAGCTATTTCACTGGGTTGGGCTTTAGAAAGAGTGAAGCGGATGTCAACCTATGCTAGATTGTGGTTGATGGTAAGATTTTGGTTATCGTACTTTATGTTGATGATCTTATTATAACAAGTGATGAGAAACTCATAACTTCTTGCAAACAAGATCTTGCAAGAGAGTTTGAGATGAAGGACATGGGACTCCTTCACCATTTCCTTGGTTTGGAGATATGGCAGTGGGATGGGGAGCTATTTACTTCTCAAGGAAAGTATGCCAAAAAGATTTTAAGGAAGTTCCACATGGAGAGCTGTAAACCCATGGAGACTCCTCTTGTAGGAAACTAGAGGAAGGAGGATGCTACTTCAGGTGAGGTAGTGGACGCTATTATTTACAGACAACTTGTGGGTTTACTCATGTACTTGGTGAACACACGACCATAAATATTCTATGCATTTAACCAGATTAGTCAAGCTATGGTTAAGCTGACCAAGCTCTTTTGGAAGGCGGGGAAGCATGTCTTGAGATATTTCAGGGGCAATACAGAGTATGGATTATGGTACAGATGGAAAGAGGGAGTGAATCTTCAAGGCTTCATCAATGCAAATTGGGGCGAGCGAGTCCATCGAGAAAGAAGAGAACATCAAGAGGGATCTTCGACATAGGATCGAAATTTTTTTTTGGTACGGTTGGAAGCATAGATCGGTTGCACTCGGTTCGGATCGGTGTGAGACAATTGGTAGAGTGTAGCAGAATCTCGTGAGAAGAGTGCACTCGTAATTTTTTCATGATTCCTTGGTTGATTATACTATACAGATAGAGGGGTTTTGAGCAGAAAGCTTTCCCTAGGAAAAATATTTGTGTTGTGCGATTGATTTGCTTCTTTCTCTTACTTTGTGTGATTGTGCGATCATGTTTATTTTCCGCAAATATTGTAGAAGGTTTCAGTATCTTGTTTTAGGATATTACATGATCGAATTGAATCCATTGGTATACATATTGATTGCATAATTTCTACACACTCTCCTCTCCCAACATTCTAGAAATCTCATCATAGTCTGCAATTGCTCGTGCTTTGGTTTTGAGGTATTTATCTGCAAGTTTGGCATCATTGGCTATCATTAGGTGATTTTTTATGACCCCTCTAGGGCTGAATAGCTCTGCCTTGATATGGAGAGGTTATTTTCCTTCCCTCCTCATCACCTTTTTGACCTCCTCTGCACTGGCCTCTTCATTGGTCATCCAAGAGGCTAGGGACATTAGTTGCATATCCTTGAACCTAGAGTTAGGGTCCCAAATGTTTAGATTAGCTAGATCAGTCAAGACAATATTATGCATATAAAATTCTGCTAATTTAGCCTTATCCTCTATGTTGGAATGATTTCAAAAATCAATCAATTGCCTGTAATTCTTGAAAGGTAAGGACTAATAGGAGGCTAGTGTTTTGATATGAAACTCCAGTCATTATTACTTAAGGTAGATGGCCCAAGAGTTTGATGGATTCTTGTGTTGTATTTCCGCCATGCACATGTTTTCCATGGTGGAAATCTGCTTTTCCTTATGCTTCAGTTGGTTATTTAAAATTGCATTCTCTGCTTATGCCTCTTGTAGTTGCTCCTTTAGCACTTCCTCCCTAACTCTGACATCATCCAAATATCTCCCCATCTCAGTGAGTTTCTCTTCCATGATCCCTACATATTGCATATTCTTTGTTTTGGAAATTTGCATCCAATGGTGTGTGTGTTCTCTCTCTTTCTCTAGCTCATAGAACAGAGGAACTAAGAGATTTTTATGGATCATCCTTCCTCCTTCAATGAATGTGTAATAGGAGCTCAGGTTTGGCTATGGGATAGGATCTGGAACTACTGTAATGTCTTTTGGGACAGTTTTTAGAGAGGCGGGCTCTTCCTTTGGTTCCTCCTCTTTCTTTCCTTTAGCATCCTTCCTAGTTCTCGCCTCCCTCTTTTTCATCACCCTTGGCCTCTTTCCCTTCCAAGGGTTCCTTTTTCTCTTCCCCCATGAATTTCTGCTCTTCCTGTAGCACTGTCTGAGTTTCCTGTAACAAAATCTATTTTTCCTGTAGCAAAACCTCTTTTCCTTGTTGCACCTTATTTTATTCCTCTTGAAGGTATGTGGGGGTTGGTACTTGTTTGAGGGATGCTAGCCTTGAGGAGTGTCTTATTATATAGGTCACATGTGTCTTATTAGGTGGAGTGACCTCTTGAATATTTCCCTCCTCTGGCCCTATTTATTCTTTCTTATTGGGTGATTCTTCAATTATGATTAGGCTCTTGGTTGGAGTTTGAGGTATCCCTTACTTCATCCTGGCACTCTTCCTGGTATTGAAGTACATGGGGGTATTTATTTTTCTCTTTTCCTTCACAGGGGTACTTAGAGTGGCTAAGGTGGCATCCACTTCCTTTTCAGTGGTCCCTGGTGGAAGTTCAATTTGTTGAGGGGACGTGTCAGTGCTCAACTTGGGGTCTAGTATCTCCTCCTCTTCTGTCTTTCCTTCCCTCTCTTCTTCTTTCTCTTCCTCCTCCTTTTCATCTTCTTCTCCCTTTTCATCTTTCTTTTCCTCCTCCTCCTTTCCTTCATCTATTCCTATATTTTTTTTGGGTTCTGCTTCTGTTTCCACTTCTTGTATTCCTCTTCTTCCTTTGTCCTTTCAATATCTCCCTCTTCTTCTTTGATACCCATTTCTCCAAGGCTAGAGGCAAGGGTTTGTCCATGAGTGATAGCTTGTGTCCCAATGAATGCTTCTCTGTCCATGTCTATGAAGGTGGACCAAGGTACATGGATGTTGAGTCTATTGAGAGCATCTCCCAATATGAGTTTAATGAGACCATGGTGAGCTAGGTGTTGATACTTTCTGTCCCTTATCCTGCAGCTCATATCTCTTATTGAATGTAGGAGGAAGTATGGGATGTTTGGTCTCTTCTCTAGGGGCATATATCCTTTGAATCTAAGCTCATGAAATAATCTAAAATGGTATCCATAGACCACACTTAGCCTTCCCTCACAGGAAATATATTTCAGGATATGATATGCCACCTCATCCGATGGGTAAGGGATACTTTCACTTATTACCCCAATCTTATCTTCAATGTATTCTTCATTAGGAAAGAAGAAACTCTTAGAGGCAAATCTAGAGACTATGTCCTCTCTGATCCACTTAACTCCTAGAGGTAAGGTTTTGACTCTACTAATGACCTCAGGGGTTATGGTAATTGCTAGCCCTCTAACCACTCTGGTGGCCCTATCATTTGCTTGGGAGTGAAAGGCTACTACAAATTCTTGAGCCAGTTCATCATCAAAGCCTTCGAGGAACTCGAATAACCCCAACCACTGGTGATTTCTAAAGATCTCAACCACATGAGTGTGTAGTCTAATTCTTTTTATATCTGTGGGCTCCCTTCTTTTAAAATTTCCCCCCATCGTGTGACTTTGTTAGAGAGATGGTTTTCTGGAATATGTCCAAAAAGAATTGTGATATGGGACCCCAAAGGGTTAAAATTAACTCAACCTATGATTTTCTTACCCCTATTTCTCTAAACAACCTATTATTATCTGAATTATGGCTTGACTGTGTGTAAATTTCCATGAATTTTTTTTACAACTTGGTGGGGTGATGTACACTTACCTCTGCAACTTTGATGTTTTCTTGCTTGAAGGATGGTGTTGGGGTGTCAATACACTCTGAGGGTGGCTTTCATGCCACTTTATAGCATTGTGTGGCCTCCCTGGAAACTTCATGTAGAACCAGCAGACTTTCTTGTAGCATGGACTGCATGCAAAAATCGACCATGGATTGGAGCTCCACGGTGTCTCGTATCTCTTTCCTGCTCTAATTGATCTCAAAATGCACAATAGAATGAGGGAGAATGAGCCAAAGTATACCTTTTATTCCAAATCGAGCGGACTTGGAGCATAGTGGTGATGTGGAATTGGCACGAGGTTTCCTCATTTGGATCGTTGGCCCCACTCGAGCCAATCATTCCCATATGCCTCATAATCAACTCCAAATCATTTTGATATTTCCATTAACTGATGTGAAAACTCCATGTGGCATGCAAACTCCACTAAGTATTTACTTTAACTCTTCAAGGGTGGCCAAGTTAACATGCCACCTTTTTTCCTATTAAAGTCTCTATTCTTGAAATTAACTCATTTTAGTCAAATGATGCATAGTGAGAGGGAGAGAGGGCCATACCTGAGCCTAACTAATGATGATGAATGGCAGGATTATTTGATGAAGGGAGCTGGAGTTGTTTCCTTTTTTTTTTTTTTTTCTGAGTGATTTTCTTATTTCCTTTGCTTGTTGATTCTTTTGCAGGTGCTTCATGGAGGCCCTCAGGTACTGTTTCTGGTGTGGATTCCCTTCCAGAGTCATCTGGTGATCAACTGGAGCCATATTCATCAACTACCTCATGCTTATTTGATGTGTTGATTGCATGTACAAGATTGCTACAAGAAGTGATCATCTTCCTGTAGCAGTCCCCTTAGTGCAGTTTCAGAGCTCCACTAAGATGAGGAATGAATAGAAGTAGTGAAAGGATGCTACGGATTGTTTTAGGAAGTGAAAGGAGTTGTTAAGTGGAGGAGGATATGAGATGAGAGGCCCTGTGTGAGGATTTAGCTAAACTAGCTCACAATGGTGAAATAAAGCGTTTAGTGAGTGAATATTTATGCATGGCATGGGGTGATGGTTAGGAGTAGTAGGAATAGGCAAAAAATATTTTTTCATGTCTTCTTGAGGGTAAGGTGGCCTTATGTGAGTATGTTCCTCCTTGGATGAATTTCCTATATCATTATAGGGTTTCTTGTAGCACTATAGGAAATCTTGAAGCAGCCTAGGACATCCTATAGCACAACAAAGAGGAATAAAAACATGGAATTTTTTCTCACCTAGTGGGATAAATGGATGAATGAATACATGTTGGGGTTGGAAATGGAGTGGATAGGTAGAGGAGGGAGAGAAATAGAGAAGGGATGTTGCTCATTTTGTCCAAATTTTCCTTGATTAACAACCTGTAAAACAGAAGTAGGTTAGTGCATAGGTGTTGTTTCATTCCTTTTTCTTTTTCCTTGTTTTTTTTTTTTTCTCCTTTTTTGAAAGACGGGTGGGCTTCCTTGGCAAAGGTTTTCAACCCACAAGCCTGCCTTGGGCATCTCAAATATGTTTTCACCCAAGGATATTTTATTTCTCTATTTTTTCCTTTTTCTCTTTTTTTTTGCTCTAGGATCACCTCATGGAGGCTTTCAACCTAGGAATTGGCCTTGGATGCCTAGAAAGGTTTTCAGACATGCCTCTTTATTTTTTCTTTTTTCTTTTTCTAGGAAGGTAAGGGGCTGGAAACCATGGAGCTTCCAATGACATTCACATCCATGTTTATTGAAATGATAAATTCAACCTTAGACAAGGGCTTCTTGTACATTTTTAGCTTGTAACCATTGACAAGTAGAGGGATCCCCTCCTCATCTATGGTTCTGATTTGAACAACCCCATTTTCATGGAATTTATCCAATTTATAAGGTCATAGCCACATGTTCATTAAATTTCCCTTGAATTCATTCAATCTAGAGTCTTAGATCAATGCCCAATCTCCTTCTTGAAATGTCTTTTCTTTGATGTGATTTTCATGCCAAAATTTCCTTTGCAGCTAGATTACCTCTGTGTGAAGGAGAGCCTGCATTCTGAATTCATCCAAACCATTTAGCTCCAACAACCTTTCTTGTTGTGCCTTTTTTATTTCCAAGTCCAACTGAGCTTTCATCCTCAGGGTGTTATACTCAAACTCAATGGAAAGCAAAGCTTTCTTCCCATAGACTAGATCATATGGAGTAAACTTTGTAGTTTTCTTCCAGGTGGTATTGTAAGCCCAAGTGGCTTCCACCAATCTGTCTGCCTAATATTTCCTATTGCTGCTCACAAACTTGGTGAGGATGTTCTCCAAGGATCTATTTGTAACTTCTACCTGGCCATTTCTTGAGAATGATAGGCAGTGGAAGTCTTATGCTTTATCTTGTGCTACCTCATGAGGTTCTCAATGAGATGATATGTAAATTGAGCCCCCTGATCAATGACTACTTCACTGGGGTATCCAAAATTGTAGAACACATTCTCTCTAAAAACATAAGCTACCTTATCTTCTGTTGTTTCCTTCACAACCCTTGTTTCAAACCACTTGGTTAAGTAATCGATGCATAATATGATATACCTCTTCTACTTGGATGGTGGATCAATGGGTCTAATGAAGTCCATGCCTCAATTTTCAAATGGCTCTAAAGCCACCTGAGTTTGCAAATGCATTTCATCCCTTGATGTAGGCATCCCCATCCTTTGACACTGATCACATCTACTGGTGTATCTCTTGGCATCTTGGTGGAGGGTAGGCCAATAGTATCCTACTTGCAAAATGACCCCCATAGGGACCATCATGACATGTTGAGAGGATTTCAAAGACCTCCTCTTCCCTCACACATCTTATGAGAATTTGATTTGGACCCAATTTGAAGAGATTGCCACCAATCCAAGTGAAAGGGGTGCTTTTCCTTATAATCTTGTTCTTTTCTTTGAATGAAAGGTTTGGAGGAAACCTCTCAACAAAAAATTAGTTATCTATGTCATCAAACCAAGGAGAGAGTGTTGAGATAACAAATATATGTTCATCCGAAAGCTGATCATCCACCATCCCTTCCTCATATGAGTATAATTTTAGTCTAGATAAGAAGTCTGCAACAACATTTTCCTTTCCTGGTTTATCAATAATTTTCAAATCAAATTGTTGTAATAAAAACAACCATCTAATGATTCTAGCCTTAAAATTTGGTTTATTCATTAAGTACTTGATGGATGCATGGTAAGTATCTACAAAGGTATGATACCCAATAATATAATGCCTGAAATTTTTTAAGTAATTGATAATCGCTAAGAGATCCTTTTTAGTGATAGTATAGTTAACTTCAACTTTGGACAGATCCTTGATAATTAAATAAATGGCATAGGGTAATTTGTCTTCTAATTGTCCCAAGGTTTCCCCCATAGCTTTATTCGATGCATCTGTGTGGATGTGGAAGGGTAGAGCCCAATTGGGACCTTGAAGAATGGGGGAAGTGGTTATTTTTTCCTAGATGAGATCAAAAGCCTCCTGACAGAGAATAGACCAGAAAAAATTATAATCTTTGGCCAACAATCCAAATAATGGTGAGGCCACTTTGTTGAAGTCCTTAATCAACCTCCTATAGTAGCTATCCAAACCTATGAAACTTATGAAATATCTCTTCTTTTGAGGAATATGCACCCTTTTCATGATGGTGATTTTGTTTGGGTCTACCTCGATTCCTGCTTCTGATATTGAGTGGCCTAGGACTATCTTGCCCTTTTTATAAATTCACACTTTTTCGGACTTAGGTAGAGATGCATTTCAATGCACTTTCTCAACTCTTTTCCTAGTGATCCAGGTGGATATTGGTGGCCACCCACCTATTCCACTTGGGGCCCCACCATTGTTTCTTTCATTTTTTTCAGTTTCCTTAATTATATCACATTTTACTATTTTTAGTATTTTTTCAGGTCCTGAACTTCCAGAGTCGTTTTGAGGCCCTAAACGACGTTTTTTGGCATCGCTTCTCTGGAAAAGATGAGTCCATTTTTGACTTCATATTTTTTATTAGAATTTATACTCCTATGATAGATATTTATAAGGATGTATCATGTGCATTAAACAAAGATAGTATTCCAAAGTTATGACCCCAGGAAATTGATGTATCAATTTACCCCGACGGGGCCCATATTCTGGCGTTTCATATCCTAGGGTTAGGTTTTTGCATGTTTAAGGTTTTCCATTTTTTATCAATAATATATAGGCCTTCGAGCCCCATTATAACATAGATTTCAAAGGCTTGTAGCCACCGCATATCTTCTCAGAGATAAGCTATCAGCGCCCTAGCTAGTTTATTTCCATTCTATCTGTAAACAAATTTCAATTCTTTGATATTAATGAAATGAATTTGTATTTCCGCTGAATTTTTATATTTATGGTTATATGTGTATTATGTTGTGTTCCTTCATAAATCTAGATCAGTGGTATCAGAGTGGTCTTCTCTTTCTCGATCCTTCTTTGCATGTCCCCAACGAGGTCAGGGTATAAGGAGCTAGGGCTCAATCTGATTGAACCTTTGCGAAATCGGTCTTGCAAACCTCAACGAACACCCATGGGGGATGAAAAGAAATATGAGGGAGTAGGATATCATATCAAAATATTGCTCTAGGAGGCCCTTGAAAAACAAAGGAACGCGATGATGGATAACTTTTCCTAGATCCTTCAATAACTACCCACTGGCAGTGCATCTGCATCCAACAACCACTTTGGAGGTGCAACTCCTTTTAAGGTACAAGTAAACTTTGACATTCCCATATTTGAGGGCCAAATAGATTTAGACGTCATAGATTATATGCTAGAATCTATTAGAAGGATATTTCTCAGTTCATGACTTTTTTGACCAAGAGAAGATTATTTTTGCACTCCTCAAAGCTAACCCCCGTGTCAAGGACTACTGGGAAACCTATTATGAGAAAAATGACGAGGGGGAACCCTCTCTATTCTTGATCGTACCCACTTGGAATTATTTCCGAGATGCCATCAAGGAAAAATATTATCCCGTGGGGAGATATAAGGACAAGTACATATAATGGACTACACTGTGGCAGCAAAGGGATCAAGATGTACATGAGCTGACGAATCTATTCCATACCCTGCACTCAAAGTTGGGTATAAAATATTCGGACAAAAATTTGGTGTTAAAGTACCGTAGTTGTCTACAAAGATACATTTAGGAGGAAATGGAGTTCCTCGACATCTCCTTGCCTAGTACGGCATACCATTATGCTGCCAAGGTTGAGTAGAAATTCAAACAAAAGAAGCGAGAATTTTGATCTGCGAATCAAATAGAAATTCAAACAAAAGAAGCGAGAATTTTGATCTGTGAATCAAAAGCAAGGGAAAGGTGTCCCCAAACCATAGAATAAAGGACAAAGCCAAAGCATGGCGGCCCAATTATAACCTACCAAAGCTGCAAGAAAAAAACAACACGACGAAGCCAAAGAAGGACACGGGAAAGTGGTGTGAGTTCCATAAGGGCTCCACTCACAACATAAGTGAGTGTCGGGCCAAGTAGTCACTGGTGGTCGAGATGAGGGCTTCTAAATCAGTTGCATGCTCTAAATATGAATCAGAACCTGACAAGGGGAATGAAAAAGGGAAGAAGATTATTGATGCAGATTTGAACGCCACCATTGCCACTGCAAAGATCCAGAAGGAGGAATCAGAAGATCCAAAGGAGGAGCGTATCTTCCACTCTCAGATGTGGGTAAAGGGTTCCTCGCTATAGTTCATTGTCAATAGTGGGATCCAAAAGAACATTATTTCAGCAGAGGTCATGAAGCATTTGGGCTTTATGACCACAACACACCCACATCTGTACACCATTGGGTGGCTTTACCAAGGATGTGATCTCCGCGTCAGCCAGCAGTTTCGCCTTCCCTATAGCATCAAGCCCTTCACAAATGAGGTATTATGTGACATTTATCCTCTTAATGTTTGTGATGTATATTAGGCCAACCATACTTATGGAAGATACATGTTATGTATGAGTCACGACCTCGTGTTTTTTTGTTACTTTGGGAAATAATTTGTACAGGATACCAAAGGTATCACGACTTGCGACTATCTCTTTGATTGCTGCAAAAAAATGCAGTAAGCTCATTTCCAAGACTGGGAATTTTTTTTCTTGATGATCCACCCCCAGGGCAAGAAAAATACTGTGGCCACAACCTCCAGATAGGGCTCCTACGCACGACAAAAAAAAATGGAGAAGGTAGTGGAGGAGTATGGGGATATATTCACTTCACCCATAGGGGTGCCTCTGTACTGTCAGGTCATGCACCCCATCGATTTGACCCCAGGTGCACTGTTGCCCAATGGACTGATCTATCGGTGCTCTTTTCTGGAGAACGATGAAATCAAGAGGCAGATTCAGGAGCTATTGCAAAAAGGTCACATCCGGCTGAGTTCATTGCCCTGTAGGAGCCCGATCGTGTTAGTGCAGAAGAAGGATGGGACTTGGAGACTTTGTATTGACTATCTAGCGCTAAACATGATCACTGTCTGAAATAGGTACCTAATCCCATAGATTGATGACCTTCTAGATCAACTCAAAGGGGAAAAATATTTTAGCAAGATCGACTTGAAGTCTGGGTATCACTAGGTACCAATCAAACCCTCTGATGTGTGGAAGACTGCCTTTAAAGCCAAGGAGGGCCTTTTCAAATGGATGATCATTCCTTTTGGGTTGACGAATGCTCCTGCAACCTTCATGAGGATGATGGAAGACATATTACAACCATTCACCAACTCAATTGTAGTAGTGTACTTGGATGGCATCTTGACCTTTAGCCAGACTTGGGAAGAGCACCTCCACCACATTTGAGAGGTCCTCAAAACACTGCGGAAACACAAGTTGTGTACCAATTTGGAGAAGTGTACTTTTGGTATGACCCAGGTTCAGTATCTGGGATACATTATTGATGAACAGGGGTGCATGTGGATCCAACCAAGATCCAAGTAATTCAGGATTGGTCGGCCCCAACCACTCTAACAGTGCTTCGCAACTTTTTGGTTCCTTCTAATTTCTACCGCAAGTTCATGTTGGGATTCTCTCATATCACTTGGTCCTTGAGTAAAGTCACCAAGGGAGGAGCAAAAGAAAAATTATTTTGGTTGGAATCTCAACATAAGGCAGTCGTAGAATTGAAACATCGCCTCTGCTCTGCCCCAGTGCTCACATTACCAGACTTGCAACAACCATTTGAGATCGAGACAGATGCCTCTGACTATGCTATTGGGGCAGTTATTACTCAACAAGGGCATCCAATGGAATATCATAGTGAGACTTTATCGGACATAGTCCGCAAGTATCCCACTTATGAAAAAGAAATGTATTCCATTGTGCAGGCGTGCCGCCAATGGAAGCATTAAATTTTTTGGAAGGAAACAGTCATCCACAAAGACCACTGACCCTTGCAGTTCATACAGACACAAGGGAAGTTGCAGAATGATCGTTATTATAAGTGGTTCACATATTTGCAACAATTTCATTTTAACATCAAGTATAAGAAGGGTAACACCAATAATGTTGCAGACTGCCTCATCTGACCACCGATCGTGGCACTAACCATCGTTCTCAATTCTTGTGGGCATGATACTTCTGATTGGATGCTTCTCTACAAGAGTGATCTGGAATTCGGCCACACATACAAGACACTCTTGGAGGGTACGCAAGTTCCAAAATTTCACCTCTAGGATGCACTGCTATGTCACCTGGGACACATTTGTGTTCCTTCAAGTGATCGTTCCAAGATGATTTGGGAAGCACACTACAGTCGAGTCACTGGGCATTTTCGAGTTGAGAAAACAGTGGTAGTACTAGAGAAGTATTTCTATTGGCCAAACCTTCAATAGGATGTTGGGAAGTACATTATATCTTGCATTGCTTGCTCCATTTCCAAACCGACCATCAAGAAGCAAGGCCTCTATACTCCACTACCTACCACTAGTCAACCTTGGGAATCCATCTCCATGGATTACATGTTGGGCCTTCCTTCTGCTAAGCATGGAAACGACTGTGTTTTCATGGTCGTTGACAAATTCTCGAATATGGCCATTATGTCAGCCTACAAGAAGAATATCACAGTAGAAGCCACTGCTAAATTGTTCTTTAAACGAGTGTGGGTGCACTTTGGGATCCCACGGTCTATCATCTCAGATCGGGACAACAGGTTCCTCAACACATTTTGGTCCAGCCTCTAATCAATGCTAGAGATCAATATCACCAAGTCCATAGCTTTCCATCCCCAAACTAATGGCCAGAAAAAGGTCGTCAACAGGATGATTCTACACATTTTTCCTTCCCTATGTATAGCACAGTTATAACCAGGCTCTCCACAGCTCAACCGACCACAACCCCTTTCAAGTGGACCTGGGGTTCCAGCCACTATGTCCCATTGATGTAGCCATGCCATTTGTGGCTACTCAGGCCGATTCGGCTCATATCTAGCCTGAAGCTCACAAAGCGAACAACTTCATTGAGCACATTCAACACATCCTCTAGCAAGTTCATGACATATTGGTCAGAGCCAATTCTAAGCACAAGCAATGACATTATCAACATTGGGTACCACACCACTTCTAGGTGGGCGAAAAAGTGTGGCTACATTTGCAGAAGGAGCGCCTCACTAGACCCCATTGCAAGCTTCGCCCTCTCCAATATGGATCGTACACCATCACCAAGGCTATAGGGAACAATTCCTTCAAGCTTAGTATTCCACCATTCCTTGGTCTGTACCCAGTATTCAATGTGGACAGCCTTCGGCCCTATTTCCCACCTCTACTAGACACCTCTGACATTGCATAACAACTCACACCAAAAAAGTTAAACCCAGACTGCATGGAACAAGCCACCACAGATTGTATCATGGACATGCAAATCAAGAACACTCCCCAACAGAAGATCCAACTTTATCAAGTTGTCAAAATTGGCCAACTCCTGCACCAAGGCAAGTGGTTCACCAGGGACCAAGTTTAGCAGAACTTTCCTCATCTCATGGAGGAACTCAACGCAATGGGGACCATTTATTCCTAATGGGGGATGAATGATCCAGGTGGATATTGGTGGCCACCTGCCTATTCCGCTTAGGGCCCCACCATTGTTTCTTTCATTTTTTTTTTTTCAGTTTCCTTAATTATAGCACAATTTACTATTTTTAGTAGTTTTTCAGGTCCTAAACTTCCAGAGCCATTTTGAGGCCCTAAACGATGTTTTTTTGGCATCGATTCTCCGACGAACATGAGTTTGTTCCAGACTTGATATTCACTGTTAGCATTTGTCGACCTCGGGAAATTCATGTACCGATTTACCCTAACTGGGCCCATATTCTGGTGTTTCATATCCTAGGGTTAGGTTTCTCAGTAATATATAGGCCTTTGAGCCTCATTGTAACACATATTTGAGAGGCATGTAGCCACTACATCTCTTCTTTGAGATAAGCTACCATCGCCATAGCTAGTTTATCTCCATTCTGTTTGTAAACAAATTTTAGTTCTTTGATATTAAGGAAATGAAGTGTTATGTCCAACTGCATTTTTATATTTATGGTTATATGTGTATTCTGTTGCGTTCCTGCATAAATCCGGATCACGATTGGAGAGATCTAGGGAAAATTTTAAGGATGGAAAATTATCTTGAAGTTTAAAAACATTCGTGAACCTCACTAGTTTCTAATATGAAAACTATAAATTTTTATTGATATATTTGTAAAATTATTCAAATTTATAATGATTTTTTATATAGTCTTTATATATGTTGGCGATTTCTAAGGTAAAATAATTTGATATTGTAAAATTTGGGCGAATCATTTTTAGAAAAAAATGGAAATTGGAGATTTTGTTTTTGGAAAAATCATGCAAAATTAGCCCACTTGCGAATATTAGCCCCTAAAATTTTCCATGAGATCCTCCTAGAAATCATACCCATAAGATGTGAAATCGACTATGTAGATTTCTATAGAGTCATGGACTAGTTCAGAAAAACTGTTCAGGACTACTCTCTGAAAAGTAGCAGGGGCATTACACAACATGAAGGGAAGGACTCTGTACGCAAAATTTCCCCAGGTACATGTGAAAGTGGTCTTTTCCTAGTCCTTAGGGCTAGTTTGGATATGGTTATACCCACTGAACCCATTCAGGAAAGAGAAAAATTCTTCCCTGTAAGACCATCTAGGACTTGATAGATGAAGGGAAAGGGGAAATGGTCCTTATTAATGGCTTTGCTTAGTTATCGGTAGTCAAAATAGATTTACCAATTTTCATTTTTCTTTGGGACTAGAACAAGAGGAGACACCCACTCATTGTATGATATTGGGTAAATGAAAACTGCATCCAAAAAAATTTGCAGTTCATCCTTCACTAGGTCCTATAGAGTTGGGTTCTTCCTCCTTTGGTGTTGGCATGCAGGCTTGCATCCCTCTTTAATATAAATATGATGTTTTCACACTGAGGGATGCACCCCTTTCATGCCTTTGTAGTCCCAAGAAAAATCATATATGTTTTCCTTCAAAAGCTGGAATAACTACTCTTCTTCTTTGGTTGAGAGGGATGAGTTAATATTCTAGGATTTTGATGGGCCAAATTCCACAGCCTTGGTGGCTTCAGAGGTTGAATCAACTAAGTGGAGCTCAATCCATGGGTGGGTTTCGAATTCTCTCACTAGTTCATCGAGTAGAATAGTAGTAGGGGGCTAGCTTTGAATGATGTGGTCAATGAGATCATCCTCATCGGATTTACCCCCTCTACGAACAATATCTATGTTACAAATGGGTAGGTTGTGGTATTGTACACTTAATATTCTTCTTCTTCATCCTCCAACCACAAGAGTAGGTCATGGTCAATGGAAGGCTAGGCAGGAGAATATCGTACAAGCTATTTGGACAAGGGCCCATTGTCTGTAGTCATGTTTCCAGCCCTAAAACTGATATAAGCATCGAAAATGGCCAACTAAGGTCTTCCAAAGATGAGAGGATATCCATTAAACTTGGTTTTTGGCTGGAGGATGAGGAAATATGTGGGGTACTCCTAGGAGTCGATTGAGACCATAACATCCTCAACAATTGCTTTCATAGCTATTGTGGATCTGTCTGCAAGTTTCAGAATGGTGATCGTCTCTCTTAATGCTCCTTGGAGGTTGAGTTTGAGCATATTTTCCTTGGTCATCACATTGATGGCAACCCCGAGATCAATCAGAGTGTGGGAAACTATGACACCATCTATGTTTACATCAACTATTGGACTTTCAGGGTCTAGGTACTTAGGAAATATTATCCTTCCCAACATTAAGTCGAACAACTATCCCACAACATTGATGGTGGGGGTGTCTTTCTTTTTTCTCCCATGTTTCTTAAAGCACTTTTCTTTGATGAGCCTATTGTAAATAGGGACATCCTTAATGGTTTGGAGAAGGGGTATTTTCGCACACATATTTTTCATTTCTCCCAGAAGTTCAGTTTCTTCTGGGGTGTGCTGACTAGGGTGGATTAGGCGCTCAAGAAAGGGAGGTTTATTATTCTGAGTATTTATCTCTTCCTTTTCCTCCTCAACCTCTGCAAGTGGAGACGGGGGATGATTTTCTGGGATTAATCTTCCAAACTTGAGATTAATCTCATGTATCTCTACAACATAAGCTGGATAGGATGTTTCCCCACTGTAAACCTGTTATGATTGTTTGTTGTTCAGGTTCGTATTGGGCTGGGAAGGCATCTGAGGCAACTTAGATGGAGCAGATTGGGTGAGATGAGGTTGAGGTTGGGGTGGAGGCATTAAAGCAGGTAGGTCCACCCTTGTGATGGGTTTCTCCACTGAGGTGGTTGAGGAACATATTGCTGGAATGGTTGGTTCACAGGTTGAGGGTGATATGAGGAACATACTGCTAGAATGGTTGGTTCATAGGTTGAGGGTGATATGGAGGGGTGTAAGGCCAAGTAGGAGGTGTAGGCCATGATGTTGGGAAAAAAAATGAGAGGGGGGGCTGGGGGGGGGGGGTGAATTAGTATTTATAAGAATCAAAATATTTTACTTTTCTTTTACTGATTTCTAAATGAAACTTTGATTAGCCTAACTAGCGTATACACGCGACTATCCTAAGGGAAACTTGCGCGTATATGTAAATATATTACTATCAGATAAATATTTAGAAAACATTTCTTAGCCCAGATCATCATTTATGCATCAGATAGTTAAGTAGTAAATAGGTACAATAATAATAGAATAAATCATAACACAAGTGCATCACACATGAACACCAAGATTTAAGGTGGAAACCGAATTCGAGAGAAAACCACCATTGTTGTCGTCTCTGTATTAAATATTTATTATATAGAAAATTGATAACAATTTTGTATTGATGTAGGCTCATATCAATACATAGGAACCCACCTGTAGAAGGCTGCAACCTTCTCTCGTTCTCACTCTGCTACTGGAAGGGAGCTCCAACCCCTTGATATAGTTTACCAGCCACTGCTAGAAGGGAGCTACGACCCCCTGAATAGAACACCAACTTCTACTAGTAGGAAGCTTCTACTTCCACACTGAAGGCTTCATCCCTTAGACCCACTGCAGACCACATTTCATTAATTTTCATACTGGATCCAACTGCTTCAACACAACACAATTTTTAGATTAACACCAATAGCCACAACCCAATCTTTAAACAGAACAGTGAGATCACTGTAACTAGATCACATCAATAAACGCAAACTTATGAATTAACATGTAGAATCAAATTCAACCCTGATAATTCATAAAAACAAATGTATATGCTACTTTACTCACTGCAACATATGTATGGACGTGCTTTCCTGTGGACGAACCTGCGTATATATATTTATATACTGAATTTAGGAATCTGATCAGACTCAGAATATATCAGAGACATGCATGCATGCTTTGTCAGATTTACAGAACCCTTATTTACTCAGCATCATCCATCATATTCAATCACCCAGTCACTAATCATATTTATACATAATCAACTAGCAGCATAAATAATATTCAAACAATCTAGATTTACATGAAGACTTCATTGGTAGACAATAGAAATGATCAGACATTCTCTTCAAAAATGTTCAGAAAAACCCTAACTTCCAAATGGGCTTTTGCTGAAACGAACCCACGTGTATACGCGCTTTCACCATGATGAACCAATGTATAGATCTGTAAACATTCAGGACTGCGTAAAGTTTCAGATGAATAGACTTACTCAGATCATACCCATCACTACAACAAACATGTGCCAGATCACAGATCTAGACATCTTACAAACATATCAAGAAAATACATAGTCATTTTAGGTCTAGCGATCCTGATCCATCATTGTATTCATAGGTGCATCATTATTTCATACCTATTAATAAACTATAACCCATTCCATGCAGATATAATTTAGAGTGAAGTATTCAATCAAATACCCATACAGTTGCACACTTTTCACTATGACCTTCTTCTCCTTATATAGGTTGAGCCTTTCCCAATACCATGAACCAAAACCACACAATTGTCGATGGTATTCTTGGACGTAATCAAATAGAAGAAACAACGCTCAATACTATGGGCTAAAACCATGGTAAGGACCCATGGTATCATAAACTGAGTGTGTAAGTACATATGCGACTTGGCTTCATCGCATCCGTGTGTATACGTGAATTCTCTTCATCAAGACTACGTATACACTAATTCTGGATGTATACGCAGGTTTCCTTCATCAAATCTGCAGGCATACTCAGGTTGCCTTCATCAAACCTACATATACATTGAGAAATATTACCTTTATCATTTCTCTGTCACTGAATGGAATTCCTTTTTTTGTCACATCTAAAATGACCTATAGATACATCATTTTTACATATTTAACAAATAGGTTTCTATCAAAAGGAAACTAATCAAGTAGGTTTCCGTCAAGGAAAACATATCAACATATTTCATCATCATGCCAACAATCTCCCCCTTTTGACTTGATGTCAACCATGATGGTGTTTGATCACCACACCTTGTAGATACCTGAAAGACACATCAATCATAAGTATTATTCAAACACCAAACACCAGGTTACTCTCCCCCTTTTACATCAAGGTCAAAGGGCGGCCTAATGCTAAAATAAGGTTTCTCTTTCCTTATAGAAGGAAGAGCTCTGTAGAACTGATCTTCACTGACCATGCTCCCCCTGAGCACATGCTAAGGCTTCAATTTTTCAATAGAATACATGAATTTATGACTCAACTAAGTATGACCTTTCTTATCACCAAGGACTCATACTTACATCAATCTCCCAACCAAGTGGGGTTACATATTTCACTCAACTACCCAACCAAGTGGGTTTACATTTTTGAATAAGCACCCAGACCAAGTGGGTTTACATATTTCACTAAGTCCATACATGACTGAATATGATAATATTTACATAATAGGTCTCAAAATTACCCTTACATCAAATTATAGATATGACTTTTTATAACCAAGACCAAAGGATCTCAAGAGAGAGATCATAATTCAGCAAGTAACATAATTCCAACAAGGCATTATTCTCAACAAGGATAATGCTCCCCCCTAAGCCTGTGCATCTTGAACATTTTCAAAAACCAATTCATCAAAGCATCTTCATCAAGAAGATAAATATCAAGGAAAGGAAATGTAATTTTAACACCAGAGCAACAAAATGTACCCATCAAAATTTGAGCAACAGAGCAAAAAATATGACTCATACTGTTATGAAGGCTAACTCATAGAATTTATGACAACAAGATTCATACACGACCGTATAGAGAGAAACTTGCATATATATGCGACTAGGCTTCATGAAACATGTGTACTGAATTTAATCTTCTGAAATCAAATAGATTTGATAAGTGAGGCAGAGACAACTCCTAGTTTTTGTCTAAGATATTCAAATGCTTCCTTGGGAAGAGGTTTAGTAAATATGTCAGCAACTTGTTCTTTGGAGGGAACATACTCCAATTTAACCTTTTTCTCCAGCATTTGTTCTCGTAAAAAGTGATACTTGATAGGAATGTGCTTGGTTTTGGAATGCATAACAATATTTTTCGAGATATTGATGGCACTTGTATTATCACATAGGATGGAGATGGGAGGAGAACATTTAATTTGAATATCTTGTAATGTCTACATCATCTAAATAGGTTGTGTGAAACATGATGCGACAACCACATATTATGCTTCTGTTGTAGATAAGGTAATGGAACTTTGTTTCTTGCTGAACCAGGATACTAATCGAGGCCCCAAATAAAATGCACCACCACTAGTGTTTTTCCGATAATCAACATTTCCAGCCCAGTTCGCATATGTGTAAGCATGAAGAGTAAGATCAGTATATTTGGGATACCATAGAACAAAATCTTGAGTTCCTTGTAGATATTTGAATATTTTTTTTACGACCTGAAGATGTGACTCCTTTGGATTTTCTTGGAATCATCCAACAATCCCAATTTCATTCATAATATCTAGTCTAGTCCCAGTTAGATAAAGAAAAATTCCAATCATAGATATATACTCTGGTTGGTTTACCATGGGAGAATCATCATGAGAAATAAGGTTACATCTGGTCACCATTGGACTGCTCACAGTTTTGCAGTCTTCCATCCCATATTTCTTTAGGATATGTTTGAGATATTTTGCTTGTGAGAGAAATATGTCATCTTTTGCTTGTTGCACTTGTAAGCCAAGAAAATATGTTAGTTCCCCAATTAAAGACATTTCAAATTCTTGCTGCATAACAGAAGCAAATTTCTGACTCATGGAGTCTTCATCACTCCCAAAAATGATGTCATCAACATAAACAATAATAATTAACAGTTTATAATTCTCATTTTTTGTGTATAAGTTATTGTCTGGAGATCATTTTGTGAAACCTTGTTGTTGAAGATATTTGTCAAGATGATAGTACCATGCCTGAGGAGCTTATTTTAGACCATATAGAGCCTTTTTGAGTTTGCAAACAAGTTTTTCATCATTTCCCAAAATGAATCCTTCTGGTTGTTCTATATAAACTTCTTCTTCCATATCACCATTGAGGAAAGCAGATTTTACGTCCATTTGATAAAACCTTGAATTGATGAAAACTTGAAAAATAAAGAAACATTCTTATGGCTTCAAGTCTGGCTACAGGTGCAAATGTTTCTTCAAATTCTATACCTTCTTGTTGAGCATACCATTTACAAACAAGTCTAGCTTTGTTTCTAATAACATCTCCATTTTCATTTAACTTGTTTTTGAATATCCATTTTGTTCCAATAACATTTTTATCATGAGGTCTTGGAACCAATTCCCAAGTATTATTCTTTTCAATTTGATCAAGTTCTTCATTCATGGCCTAAATCCAACATGCATCTTTACTAGCTTGATTTATATTTTGTGGTTCAATGGTGGATAAGAATGTGATATAACTAGGAGATCCTACAAGAGTTCTTCCTGTTTGAACCCCTCATTCCTTTTCTCCCAAAATTTGAGATTCTGGATGATTCTTTTGAACATACCTGGATGGAGGCTTTTCTAATATATCTTCTTCTAGTGCTTCATTGAGTTCTCCTTCTATATTGTTGCTATTTGACGAGGGAAAATATACATCATCATCATCCTCATTTGTTGTTATTTCCCTTTTGGGAGTTGTGAGAGATTCATCAATTACAACATCATTACATTCAACAATCTTCCGAAGTCTTTTATTGTAGCATTTGTATGCTTTAATTCTAGAGGAGTAACCAAGAAATATTCCTTCATCTGCTCTAGGCTCAAACTTACCAAGTTTTTCATCATTGTTTTTGATAAAAACATTTGCTTCCAAAAAATCTGAAATTCTTCATAGTGGGAATATTACCATGCCAGAGTTCATAAGTAGTTTTATCACTGTTTACACGAACATGAGCCTTGTTTTGAATATTTACTGCAGTATGTGTTGCTTCTCCCCAAAAGGTGTCAGGAGTACCAAATTCATCAAGCATTGCATGAGCCATTTTCTGAATTGTTCTATTCATTCTTTCTGCCACACCATTTTTTTGTGGAGTTCCAGCTACAGAAAATTGTCTTTTTATGCCATATTGTTCACAGAAATCAAATAATCCATTTGATATGTATTCTCCTCCTCGGTCAGATCTAAGAAATTTGATTTTTAGATCTAATTCATTTTCAACCAAAGCTTTGAGTATCTTAAAATTTTCCCATGCTTCATCTTTATGTTTCAATAAACTGATCCAACACATTCTAGAAAATCCATCAATGAATATGATATAGTATTGTTCTCCACGAGGTGACCTTTTCCTTACAGGACCACATAAATCTGTATGCATAAGTTCAAGAGGCTTACTTGTTGACCATTCTTTGGAATTAAATTGCACCCTGGTTTTCTTACCGAATTGGCATGATTTGCATATGGCACTTTCGGGTAAAGTGATGTTGGGTAGATCACGAACAGCTTTGAGCCTACTTGATTTTCTTATTTGAGAAAAGCTCAAATGTTCGAATATTTTGTGCCATAACCAGTTTTTTGTAGATTTACCAAGATAACATTGCTCTTGGCCACCTTTCAATATATACAGATTGCTTGGTGTTCTTGCTCCTTTTATTACGGTCTTTCATGTTTCAAGTTCACAAACCACACACTCTGTTGAAAAAAATACAACTTCATTTCCTTGATCACACAATTGAAGTACACTTAGTAAGTTATGCTTTAATCCATCAACATACATTACATTGTTAGCGTTAAACTTTTCTTTTAGAAAAACAGATCCTTTGCCCTTAATGATAATAGGAGAGTCATTTCCAAAAGTAACATTCTTTTCCTTATCTAATGCATTGTATGAAATAAGTTTATATTTATCACCTGTCATGTGTTTTGAACATCCACTATCAATGTACCATTGATTTTCTTCTCCTTCTGCAAAAAAATCTATGCCATAAATTTCAACTGTAAGTCCTTCTTTCTCCACACCTTGGAACTTGTAGATATCTATTCTTTTGGCTTAAGTTTGCTCCTGCATTCAGATTCTTCATGTCCAAAGTTATTGCAAAATGAACATTCAATTTTTCCTTGAAGAGGAGAATTTTTTTTATAAGTTTTCTTCTGTATTCCTCTCTCATTTCTTTGCTTTCTTGATTCTCTGGTCATAATGGTTTTGTATGCACCACATTGAGAAGCTTTGCGACCAAAATTATGACATGAGAAACATTGCCCATTAAAGAAGAAATTTTTGTGATCATAGAACCTTATATTTTTGTTTCCCTTTTGACTGATATTTCTGTTACTGTTCATCCTTGAATTTGATTGATCATGTTTTACCTGGTCATTGTCTTTGTTCTTTTGCTGAGAGACGAAGATTTGCTGGCTAGCTTTCACTACATTTACATAGCTTGTAGCTGAAGACTTTTCTGACTGAGAATATTCACCAATATTTCCAAGACCTATCTTCACAAGAGGAGAGCGTTGAACCTTGATAATTTCATCTAAGGTTTCAAATCCTTTAACAAATCTAATATTTAACGTTTTTACTTTCTCAATTTCTTTTCTTAGACTTACTATTTCACATTCTAATTTATCATTGTGATTCTCCTTTTCTATGAGTTGATTATTTAGAGAATATATGGCTATTTTTTTCTCTTCCAAACATATTTTGAGTTGATTTATTTATTCAAGAAAATAATTCTCTTCTAAAGCATCCAAAAAAGTATCTTTAGCCTCACTAGTGTCTTTTTCAAATGCCATGAGTAGTCTAATATCTTGATCAAATTCTCCTTCTTCACTATTTGATAAACCATCACTATATTCATGAGTAGAGTAAATTTTTCTATTGAAAAATTGTTTCCTATTACCTTTTTCTAAATCCTTTACTTTTTCATGATTATCTTTATGGGGACATATAGCAGCGTAATGACCAACTCTTCCACAGTAAAAAAATTTGAAAGGAAGCTTACTTATGAACCTTCCAGTGCCAATTTGATGTTTCTTTACAAAATTTACCTCATCTTCTTCTGATACATAGCCTGATTCTTTTTGTTCTTCCTTGTCCTTTCCTTTGGCAGTAGCTCTAAAAGCAACTTCTTTGACTTTAGACGGACCTCCTTTCCTCATTTCACACCTAGTCAAAATCCCATGAAGTTGAAAAATAGTAAGAGTCTGTAGATCTTTCTTCTCTTCAATAGCAGACAATTTTGACTCTAATTTAGTAGTCAGATATCTTAATACTTTTTCTACTAGAGTGGTGTCACTTATGACTTCACCCAGATTCGTCATACGAATTACGATCTCATCTAGACGTAAAAAGAAACTAACAATACTTTCATCATTATGCATTCTAAGATTTTCATATTGAATTCTGAGAGTGTGGAGTTTAACACTTTTTACCTTGGCATCACCTTCATAGCTCAGAATGATTTTGTCCCACATCTCCTTTGTTGTATTTAACTGCATAAATTTGACAAATTATGATTCAGTCAAACTCCCCAATAATGCATTTACAACCTTTGCATTGGTTTCATAGTTCTTCCTTGCTACTGGATCTATTGGAACATCGACTCGATATTGGTAACCACCTTCAACTATAGCCCAAATATCTGCTCCAAGAGACTGAAGATAGGATCTTGTCCTTGTCTTCCAGAAGATTAAATTGTTTCCGTTGAAGAGTGGTGGTATGATAGATGTTGTCCCATATTTATTTCTCATTTTAGATGATCTTCCTTCTAGCGGTTAAGCTTCTTCAGAAGGACCCCCTCTGATACCAATTGTTGGGAAAAATACTGAGAGGGGGGCGGGGTGAATCGGTATTTAAAAGAATCACAATCTCTTACTTTTCTTTTACTGATTTCTATATGCGACTTTGATTAGCCCAACTAGCATATACATGTGATTATCCTAGGGAAACTTGTGTATACCCAAATATCTTACTGTCAGATAAATATTGAGAAAACATTACTTAGCCCAGTTCATCAGTTATGCATATTATAGTTAAGTAGTAAACATGTAAAGTAATAACATAATAAATCATCACACGTGAACACCAAGATTTAAGGCAGAAACCCAAGTCTGGAGAAAATCACCATTGTTGTCATCTTCGTATTCAATATTTATTATATAGAAAACTTCTTACAATGTTGTACTGATGCAGAATCATATCAGTACGTAGGCACCAACCTATAGAAGGATGCAACCTTCTCTCGTTCTACAAATGCTACTGGAAGGGAGCTACGACCCCCTAAACAGAACACCAGCTTCTACTGGCAGGAAGCTTCTACTTCCACACTGAAGGCTTCATCCCTCATACCCACTGTAGACTACATTTCATTAATTTTCATACTAGATCCAATAGCTTCAACACAACATAATTTTTAGATCAACACCAATAGCCACAACCCAATATTTAAACATAATAGTGAGATCACTGTAATCAGATCACAACAATAAGCCCAAAGTTTTGAATTAACATGCAGAATCAAATTCAACCCTGATCATTCATAAAACCAAATGTATATGCTACTTTACTCACTACAACCTGCGTATATACGTGCTTTCCTCTGGACAAACCTGCTTATAGATATTTATATACTTAATTTAGGAATTTGATCAGACTCATAATAGATCAGAGACATTCAGGCATACTTTATTAGATTTACAAAACCCTTATTCAGTCAGCATCATGGATCACATTCAATCGCCCAGTCACTAATCATATTTATACATAATCAACTAGCAAAATAAACATTATTCAAAAATTCTAGATATACATGAAGACTTCATTGAAAGACAACAGAAATATAACATAAATGTAGCAGAAATGATCAAAAATTCTCTTCAATAATCTTCAGAAAAACCCTAGCTTCCATATGCGCTTTTGCTGAAATGAACGCTCATGTATACGCACTTTCACCATGACGAACCAGCATATCGATTTGTAAGTATTTAGGACTGTGTAAAATTTCAGATCAACAGACTTACTCAGATCATACCCTTCACTTCAGCAAACATGCACCAGATCACAGATCTAGACATATTACAAAAAGATCAAACAAATACATAGTCATTTCAGGTCTAGAGATCTTGATCCATCATTGTATTCATAGGTGCAACATTATTTCAAATCTATTAATAAACTTTAACCCATTCCATGCAAATATACTCCAGAGTGAAGTATTCAATAAAAAACCCATACACTTGCATACTTTGCACTATGATCTTCTTCTCCTTATATATGTTGAGTCTTTCCCAATACCATTAACCAAAACCACACAATTACCGATGGTATTCTTGGACGAAATCAAATATATGACAAAACACTCAATACTATGGGATAAAACCATGGGAAAGACCCCTGGTATCATAAACTGAGTGCGTAAATACATATGCGACTTCTCTTCATAAAAACTGCGTATATACTAATTCTGGATGTATACGCAAGTTGCCTTCACCAAACCTGTGGGCGTAGTCAGGTTGTCTTCATCAAACCTGCGTATACATTGTGAAACATTACCTTTATCATTTCTCTGTCACTGACTGGAATTCATTTTTCTGTCACATCTTAATGACCTGTAGATACATCATTTTTACATCTTTAACAAATAGGTTTATATCAAAAGGAAACTCATCAAGTAGGTTGCCATCAAGGACAACATATCAACATATTACATCATAATGCCAACACATGATGGAGGAGTGGATGTGTACCAAGACTGCATAGGTGCATTACAGTTTGTATGATAGTAGGAGTAAGGTGCACATTGCATACCCTATTGATATGACCAAAGCCCTTGAGGCCTTCTTTGATATATGAAATAGAGTTTCTCTGATTCTCCTTCACCACCTTGATATACAACTTCAAGCCTAGGTACGGAGGTACACATATCTGTGGCCTGATTATCTTCATAGACTAATGAAACCTCTATGACATTTAGCGCACATTCATTTTGAGGGTGTTTTTTGGTACATCTAGGGCAGAAGATAGCCAAGGCCCTCTTTTCTTCCTCTTGATCTGCATTGTGTCCATTTTCAAAGAAAAGGTGTGCATCATCTCTCTTTTGAATTCCTCCAACATATTTCCAATCTCATGCTTGATGCAGGTGGAAGAGGAAGGGTTGTTGTTCATGCTTTGGCTAGCTCTACCTTTCTTCCTAGTTTCCCTAGAGTGGTTTCTAAATATAGTTTTGATGTCATCATAAGGTAGCTAGTAGATGTCTCCTCCAGAAAACATATTAAGGGTTTCTATCACCTCTTCCTTCATTGCTACGGAATTATATAAAATAGGTGGCCATTTTTTCGATTTGATGACTATGCAAGTGAACCTAAAGTGGATTTTAATGGAAATGACTAACAATGACAAGAATAATGAACTGTTTATGACCTAAGTTAGACATGATATAATGAATTTCTCATCAAATGAATAACCCAAACCTTATGAGACAAGGTGAAACTTAGGTGGCCCTATCAAAATAAATTTGAAAAATTTATGAGTGATAACAACATGATAGATCTTTTAGACTGCAAAATGGATGAGACACCTTCATTGGCTCAGGGGGAGTGTATGGTACATTTTTTTTTTCATGTAGTTAGTTTGTGGTGATTTTGATACTTATCCTTTAGATTATGATTTATTGATGATACATTTTTTATACTGATGTTTCCTTTGTAATGTGTGATTAGGAGGAGAGATGGCACAAGTTCAGGGGGAGAAATTTATATGCTTCCAATATTTTGATGTCACTATTTCTCTTTGGAGGAGTTGTCTATGCATATCATGCTATGTGCTCATCCATTATAGATGTTTATGTTTTTACTATGCATGGTTTATATGTTGCCTATATGAGTTGACATGCATATGGATTATATCATGCATTTTTGGGTCGATGATTTTATGCATGTGGTTGTGCCATAGCGATTATCATTATGGTGGTTCATGATTCTTATATTCATGGTGGATGTTTTTCATATTGATGTTGCTGCTACATATGATGATGTTGATGATTTTTGTGATGGTATATGATGTTTATCTTTTTGAGCAAGGTTGTTGATGAGATGTTGTTGTTGTCACTACATCTTTCTGTCTCTATCAGTTCATATTTTATTAGAGGAGCTCATGCTCCATATGATGGTTATTGTTGTTTCTATATATTGCTACAGAGAGGTGATTAGTATTCATGATGATGATATATGTTGATGGTATATGATGTTGTTGATATATGCTATTGTTGGGCCATTATGATCATGTGTTGCTGGTTACTACTATTGAGATATCGATTTATGGGTAATGATTTGGAGAGGTTTATACATGTATCTTATTTGATTTGTATTGACATCATCTTGTTTCTATGTAGATGACTTGTTGTGGATCATATGATCTATGTATTTGCATTGATAAGAGGATTATATGTCAGCCATGCATTTTGATTCTTTATCTTTTAGTGTCATTTTATTCAGTAGTATACCTTTTTAAGGAGCCCTTTATTACACTCGTGAAATCATAGATTATTATTGTAAATCGCTTGATATTGTTGCACTAAATTTTGTCACCATGACTGTCGATTCAGATCTCTCACCACTCGATGAGTGTCTCATGTGACTCCCCTATGAAGCTTAAAGTAAAAAAATACCAGGGACAAAAGGAATTTTGGGTTGCACTGCTTAAAAACCCTTTGTGAGCATTTGCACAGTTTTCCTTAACAAAACCCGCACATGTGAAGTTTTTACCATTTTGGCTTGCATAGATCTATGCATTGTATTCCATTATTAACAGTGCAATCCTATTCAATCAAGTAAAAATAAAAAAGAAATTTATAGAAGCTTTGGTGGAGGAATCTTATCCAAATTAGAAACCTTGAACCACTACATATATATGCCCCATCCCTTCTTACATGGAACTAATATCCTCCTCTTAAGCATCATATCCCTTGAGAAGAAGAACTAGAAGCATCTTCCTCTTGCCTATAAATTGAACATAGGACTGGATAAATGGAGAGACTTGGATTTGTAAACCTATGTTGTTGGTTTTGGGTCTGAGAGTTTTTCATTAAGGGAAGGAAATGAGACCATTGGAAGAGACTTGTGACATCAAGGCAACTAGGTTGTAAGCTTGTTTTCCTTTCAATTTAATACAAAGTAATTTTTCTTTCCTAATTGCATCTATTTTTATGTTATGTGCGAGATTCCTTGATCACTCGAATGGTTTATGACTGATTATTGATTCAATTATATGTTGCATGCTAAATTAGTGATTTCGTTTACCTTTTCTTTTATATGCGAGATGCTTTGATCCCTTTGAATGTTTTTGTCCATGTAGATCTCTTTTGGAGCATCATGGAGAAGTTGTGGAAAGCACTTGGAAAGACTCTAAGGCATTGAGGAAAATTTGGATGTGGAAGCACTAAAAATACTTCTACAAGCACTTCGTTAATATTTAAGTGATTCTTCGCGTAATACATGTTTCATGTTTTACTTATAAGCTAAGGAAAGGTAGAAATTCTTTTGATGTTTGTTACTAGGTTTCATTAGGAAACTAGGGAGATCAATCATGTCCGCAAGAAGGATTACTCCAATATAACAAATTTGTGACCATACTGGGGAACGAGATTTCTACTTTTTGTCCTTTTGTGACCCCTGACAACTTTAGACCCTTTTAAGAATTGAAATTTCTGGTTTGAGACCTTTGTTTTTTATTTTTTCTTAATTTTTTCTCGAACTAGGAATTTTAACTTTAGCAACAGAGCACAGATTTGTGCAATTAACCCTTAGAAACATTGCATTTGTGCACTAGATTACACTGATTTCCTACACAACCCTATAAATGTTTTGAAAAAACAAAGGTTTCTTTGATTTAAGTCCATATTTTTTGTTTTTATGATTTATTTAGCTTGTTTAAAGTCTCATTAAGTCTTTGTCAAGTTGATTGAGTGTTTTTAATTTTATTTTTTGAGAAATTCTTAATTTAATTTCCTTTATTCATTATTTAGAGGTTTGTCTCAGTTTTTTAACAATTTTTGCATGTTTTCACTTTCATTTTTGCAAAAAAAATTCCCCCTCATTTGTCGGGGTGGGGGGGGGGGTTGAATTGTGTTTGAGTGTTAATCGCCTTTGAGTGTCATTACTTTTTATCTTTGGAAATTTCACCCAATTTCCTTTACTTACACTTGATTGGTTCTTTAATTACATTGGTAAAGGAAAATAGTCTCGTTGTTCTTTCACTAATTTGGAACCATCTTCTGTTTGTTTTAAAGAATTCTCTTGCATAGATTACATTTGCATAGTTAGAATTTTCATTTTCATACTATGAACGGGAATTTTGCATAGATTACATTTGCATATTTTTCAAGTGAATTGTGCATATATTACATTGCATGGTTTGGAATTTAGGGCTTTGAATTGCATTGGAAGAGTATGATTGAAGATCTAGCGTAGGACATTATTATTTGTTGCATCATCATTTGCTGCAAAATTGTTTTAATTTCCTTTCTTCCTTTAGATAAATCTTCATCGAAATAAAAAGGAATATAGTAAAATTTTTAGTTTTTTCATTTTATTTGAAAAAATCGAAAAAAAAACTCTTACTTTCTCGTAATTAGGATTTCATTGAATGAAAATATTTTATCATGCACGATTACATTAAGTTTTTGAGTGAGGTCATAACACCATGAGTTTCACCTCCATTTACCTACTAAGTAAACAACAACTTAATAACACAACGTTAATAAAATCAATTACAATTTTTACATTTTTAGGACTCTTTCCACCTACATTAGATCAGGTTGTAGGGATTTGGAATAGGGAAGTGAGTAAACTTTCCAAAGATTCAAATAAACATTAGAAAATTGTGGTAGAGATTAAATCCATTTATTACAGGTTTTCTCTAGGAAGCTCCTCTAACAAGGGAGTCAAGGAAGAGATTATATCAGACCTAGTGGAGTGATCGACCCCACTTCATTGGTTATGGTAGAATATTTGCACGCATTACAAATGATGTCGAAAGGTACTTGGGAGTCACTTGGAAGTAAATCTCATATTTACCATGTTGAGGAAATTTCAAGGGGATTGAGCTTTGTTATGCTACCCATGTGTGTACGTCGAATCTACGACTGTCTGCCCAGGATAAATTGTTGTAAGTGGTAACCTAAGAGACCATAATATTAAGGTTATTACTCGAGGTGATGTCAGAGGAGAAGTCTCTTTTGTACCTGTAACAAACATTGGCTAGAGTCACTGGGACCTTTTCAGAGGGTATTCTTCACTCGAGATGGCATAAGTGAAGTTATTTGCACCAGATCGTGTTCATAAAGCAGGTTGTTAATGTAACTGGTTCCACCCACTCTATTTATATATACTTTTCACATTGATCTATGCAACATTGGATTTCATCACCATCTAGTGATTTCATTGTGAAAAGCTTGTTTGCATGGTTTGACTCCTTATATTTACTAGTGTGTATTATTTGCTTTTTTTTACTTTTTATAGACCTTAAGTGTGGATTGTGAATTTTGATTGTTAATATTGTTAAATTTGTGAATAAAATTCACTAAGGTTGAATCTGATAGCAACAAATCTAGAATTTACCAACCAAGGAATCCCTCTTAACAGGAAGCCTATTCCTTTAACTTGCTTTGTAAATGTTGGTCCTCCTTATATGGCTACAATGGAATTACCCATATTTACCATAGGTTTACAGGTATGGTTTTTTTCAACCTCATTGGCCTCAAATACTCAATTTTTTCTACCTCACCCGGATGTTCCACCTCAACCAAGTTCACCATATCAACAGCACCAACCTCATGTTGACCCTTTACCTTCTTCACCCAACATGTCCTCCTCCCTTTCTTCTTATTTGCTTGGTAAAAGACTTGATGTTAGTAACTAGGTGGCTAAGAAGAAGAAGAAAGGGAATAAGAAGAATAAGAAAGATAATAAGGAAGTCAACCAAACAACAATCGCTTTAAGTATTGGAAATTTTGAGGGACCTTGCAACATGCATCGCAAGACCAAATACCCTTTCAAGCTTTGTAAGGGTGATCACGGCCTTCTTATTGATTGTCTTGGTATTCCAAAGGTCTTACAAGTGTGATCTAAAGATTCTTATCAACTTATTGTTGATCCATCAACCAGTGTTTTTATGGTTTCCAAGGAAAAAGGGAGGTTTCCTTGTAGGTTATGCAAAGGGAGTCATCAAAATCACCTTTTCCCTCACATGGATGAAGCCTCAAAATTGTTGGAAAAACTTACGGTTCTATAACAACAACTTCCAACTAGTTACCATAAAATTTCTCCCAAGCTATCGCCAGTTGAAGAAATGATTGATCTAATTCCAAGTACACTCAATCCTACTCTTCCATTAGAGAGTGGAAAACGTATCACTCAAGTTGATAAACCATTGTTTGATCAAGTGGACGACTCGATTCCACATTCATTCGATTCAATTATTTTGAAAGTGAAATTAATACCACTAAGGTTCTTCTTGTTACTCTAGAGTCTTATACACTAGGGGGAATTTCACCGATTTCTACAGAACTCTCTCCAAGTACTAAGGTCATTTCCTTTGATTGGAGTAGACTGACAGAACCTCGTATTCCTTATTCCACCATTTTCCAAATCATTATGAAGGATTATGGTAATAATTTGTGTCACAAAAATTTAAAGGAAGGTTCTTATGTTAGTAATTTATCCTCAAACGCTTGGTAAGATTTGGGTTCCCTTCAACTTGATCTTGTTACACATAATCTATTAAATTTTAACATAACTATTAGCAAAACTTTAGGGATACTTCCTAAGTTACCTATTACTTTGGAAGGAAAATTTGTCTATATTGGTCTTATGGTAGTTGAAGGCCCCTTGGATTTCAATTTTCTCCTTGGATGAGGCTATATCTATGCCATGAAAGTTGTCATGTCCACACTCTTTCGAGTGATATCTTTCCTCACGATGGAAACATTGTGGCTATTGACCATATTTCATTCATTAATCTTGATTCGACCACCAGTCATTCGACATCCCTGAATTTTCCTTATATGGAAGTGGTATCTGCCTCGCCAAGGGTTAATTATGTGGAAGCCTATACCATGCATTCAATTACTGATGTAAACGAGCCTCTCACTGTTTTCTTGACTTCTTTTTCCTCTAATCTAGTGATTGACATGGTGACCTTTATGGGGGTATTTGAACTTGATGTTCTTATCCATATTACGTACCTTGACATGTGCTCCTTTAAGAGAGCTATTATTCCTTCTAAGGAATACCTCTTCGAAGCCATGATCGAGGTGTGTCCCTTGAAATATGTTTCTTCCAGTTGGAAGCCATGATAAAAACACCTTGTGAGGATGGTTCTTTTACTGTGTCAAATTTGTTAAAAAATGAAACAACTCTTCATGAGGTTCATTCTTTTACTATTTCAACCCCACAAAAAATGAAACAGGTCCTTTGAGGATAGTTCTTTTATTATTTCAACCTTGTTAAAAAATGAAAGGTTCCCATGAGGATAGTTCCTTTTCTTTTGTCAATCTCGTTAAAAAATGAAACAAGGTTACATGAGAATAGTTATTTTCATGTGTCAAGTTCATTAAAAAATGAAACAAATACTCCCCTAATTGAATCAAGTCTTTGACCAGATCTCACAAAAGTTGACTCTTTCATCTAATCTCATAAACTAACTTTTATTCCATCCACCTATTAGTAACTAATAGTCTACTTAGGTGAATGAAACAAAGCTTGGGGAGGCATGTGCCCTTGCAGTCATTATGATGGGTGCATGAGAATTGATCTCAAGCACAGTTTTTTCTCTATTTCAAGCTTGTTTAAAAATGAAACAAACCTATCTCAATCATAGTTTTCCTATGTTTCAAGCTTGTGTAAAAATGAAACCACTCTCAAGCATAATTTTCCTTTGTTTCAAGCTTGTGTAGAAATGAAACCACTCTCTCAAGCATAGTTTTTCTCTATTTCAAGTTTTCATAAAAATGAAACCTAACTCGAGTCCGTTTTGGTTATTATTTTCAAGACTCCTTAAACTCATGAAAACCCTTAGCTTCTGTTGCTATCTTTTCATGCTCCTAAAACATACATGAAAATGTCAAGTTCTTTCTGTCTTTTCATGCTTGTTAATTAAATTGAAAGTCGGTGCTATGAGTACACTTTTATCACTTTTTCAGACTCGTTAAAACTTAAGAAAAACAGAAACCTTGGAGTTCTCTTGTAAGCCCTTTTTAGACTCCCTAAACATTAAAATATCGTTGATTACTTGACTATTCGAAATAAAAAAAGTAAATGAGCAGTTGCCCATTCAATATAATTTTACCCTTTTTCGAGACTGAACTAGACTATTTATGAAAAAGGTATACGTTGACTAATCATGGTCAATAGAGTTCTCTCCTACATCATTTTATCAATTTCAAGGATTGAGGGACTAAATTTAAGAGAAATAACATTTGGAGTTTATTATTTTTTCTCTTGAATCCATAAAAATAAAAAACACCAATATTTACTTTCTTCGGGCTCGTTAAAATTTATGTTGACTCATCCGAAGGATGAGCTTATATGACAAGCATATGTTATCCTTCTCGAGCTTGCATAAAAATAAATAGGTACTTTCCAGTAATGGTGGGGGGAAATTTGGAAAGAAATTTTTTTTTTTTTAATTATTGTAAGAAGGAAGTTGTTGCTCTTGAACATGACACTACGTGAGATTTTGTGTCTCGGCTTGGAAATCCATTTTCCTTTGAATTTGTCATACCTCATTGAAATTCTTCAAACCGGTTTCTGGACCTATATTTGATTCAAATTGATGACCAAAAAAGTATATTCCTCCATGATTGGTAGCCTTAAAATACTAAGGCTACACTACAAGTATCAAGAAAGAGACGACAACCCTTCCATCTCTATCCTTTTCACTAAACTGTGTACAGATCAGTTATACATAAACAATGGAAGGATTAATTTTCAGAGTTTTGCACTATATGGAATAATTGAGCTTGATCAAGGGAACACAAGAGCATGTCAACACTTTGTTCCTCAAAACCCATGTGCTCATTTCCCTTCAATGCAGCTTGATGTATGAGAATCATGGATGGTGAGAACATGAATCAAACTGTTGGAACAGGA
Organism: Pinus albicaulis; assembly: GCA_034641835.2. Lineage (NCBI taxonomy): Eukaryota > Viridiplantae > Streptophyta > Pinopsida > Pinales > Pinaceae > Pinus > Pinus albicaulis. Next base: position 190,912,033 of record CM076571.1, on the reverse strand, counting down.
ACTGAACCGTTGGTTCAGGAACAAATTACCCTCATTGTCTACGACCAATGATAACCATTAACCCTTCATCTACACTTCCATATAAAATCATGCCTTTCAAATCAAGGTCACATTCAATCTCTGTTGCAGCCATTCCTTGTCATCCTCGAAACGAATCTTTTACAGATCTTTCTCCCTTTGTTCAACCCAAATACAAAATCAAAGGCTGCACTTGTTGGGATTCAACAAGATGATGAGCTTAGTGAAAATTAAGCACCTTCACTAAGTGAGGCCCATAGGCTATTTTAGGTGTATGTCTATTTTCAGAATGGTGAGCATATTCTAAAGTTAGCAGGATCTTGATTCTAGATGGTTGAGAAAATTCTATCTTTGGATGAATTTCTATTTTTAGAAGATTGGGTGAAGTCTATTTATAGATTTCTAATCTAAAAGTAGATGCATGTCGATTATTACTAGCCATTAATAATAATCCGACAATAAATATCAACTTATTCTCTTGGAGCACTTTATTTCAGCGAACATATTTGAAAAATCAGTGGGCTAAAGGAATTACACAATTCCTAGGGTGGTTGGTGACTCATGCATGGAGGACTCAGGTATAACTGATAGTGGCAAGTTGTGATGGAGTTGGAAGAGTACTTATGTGAGATATTATTTAGTTTAACTCAGTTAAGTTAGTTAAACTCAATTGTGCTATTTGTATATAGTTCTAACTGAAGATACACTAGTAAGAGTTTAGTGAATTAATTATTTAATTAACTCACAACTAGAGACTCACTTGCAACTGAAAAAATACAACAGTTAACTACTTGCATGTCAGTTCCAGTGGAGACCCAGTGGAAAGATAGGTGAAAGGTTGAGATGGACTATCTGTTGTGACTATAGTGATGCATTCAATGCATCTACATAGACATTGGAGTTGCCAATGAGGATTGTGCAGTCAAGGCAAGGCATGAATTCATTCAGGGATCTTCTTTAGCAGGGATTGTGCAGTGGAGGCACATTGTCAGGAGGCAAGAAATTGGTGCATATATATGCAAATTTCTGCATGACAGTGTGTGATGATTGTTGATTGTATTGAGATCTTGATGTACTAAGCTTTGTATGAGATTGTTACATGTTCCATTGATATAAATAATATATGATAAATGGGTTTTTAGCTTTAATATTTCTCGTTAAACAACTATGTTTATGTGCAATTTATTTTGCTTCATATGTGTTTGCAATTGGCGATTTAATTTCCGCAAAGAATTAAGTGGAAGGATTTTGTATTTAACATAAGATTATTTTTTTATATCAAGAGAGTCTGGTAATATAAATGCATATTTTATAATTTATACATGGTATTGGAGTAGTGTTGATCACTGGAGATTGCAATATTGAAGCGGTGCTAAGTTTTATGCTAGTGGACAATTCGAATTTGCTGCAAGAATTTCTTGGTGTGACAGTTAAGTATTCATTAAAATGGATTTCAATGGGTTGTGGTTGGAGTATGCACTTGAGGGTAGCTCCAACAACATATCCTGGAAGGACAGGATGGAGGTGGTGCTTGAAGATAATGGTTTGAAGGAGTTCATCGATAGCGATGTTCCTAAGCCCACTTCAACGGATGTTGCATTACTTGACGCCTAGCAAAATAAAGTAGCAAAGACAAGAAGAATTCTGTTGGAAGGTGTGAAGGACCATATTGTTTCAAGCCTTCACGGGAAAGCCACTCCATTTGAAATTTGGAAGGCTTTGACATATCGTTTCCAAAGCAGCAGTGACCATAGGAATTTGGCACTGAAATATAAGTTCAGAAAAATCAAAATGGAGAAGGGCGACAGTATTCCAAAATATCTCACGAAGTTTGTCCAATGTAGGGATGAGATGGGAAGTGCGGGAATCTTAGTTGCGGATGATGAATTGGTGAGCTTGGCTCTCCTTGGGCTTCTGAAGAGTTGGCACAGTTATCAGGACTCTGTTAATGGACGGGAGAAACTGCCAGATTGGGAGCGACTTTGGTCGGATCTAGTGCAAGAAGAGATAAGGCAAAGTACCGGGGATGGCTCTTCATAAAAGAATGATGATGAAGAGAATTTTTCTTTGGCTACCAAAGCAAGGAAAGGGAAGGGGAAGAAATTCCATCCAAAATCGGAGGCTAAAGGCAAGAAGCTATATTTGTCCAAAGTGAAGTGTCTTCACTGTCACGGATATGGGCATCTCGCCACTAACTTCCCACAGAAAAAGAATAACAAGAAGGTTGTTGGAGTTGTAGCTGGTGAGGCCCTTGCCTCGAAATTTAACTTGATTTCTCCTTGATCGCATGCTTGGTTTCAAGCACAATGGGATTGGTGTGGTATCTTGATAGTGGTGCTTCCTTCCACATGACGAGAGACAAGGAGTTGTTTAGTGACTTGGAGGAGAAATATCTCCAAATGCATATAGAGATGGGTGACGATGGTAAATACAATGCGACCATAATTGGAACCATTACCTTTGAGAGTGATTCAGGTAAACCGTTTCTGTTGAAATATGTTATGCATGTTCCAGGTCTGAAGAAGAACTTGGTCTCGGTTGCGATGTTCGAGGATAGAGGTTTTGATGTTGTTTTCAGCGAGGGAAAAGCTTTCATGCGACATAAAACAATGGGTCAAACTAAGATGATAGGGATTCAAGTTAAGAATCTCTACAAGCAAGAGGTAGATGTTTGCACTGCAATGATGGGAAAAGTAGAATAAGCGGTGAGCCGGGATGAGGGAAAATTATGGCATAGAAGATTGGGCCATCTTCACCATGGTGCCTTGAAGATTTTGCAGCAGATTTCTACTAGACTTCCCAAGGGTAATCTTTCACATTCAGATCAGTGCAAGGGATGTACTATGGGTAAGTTTGTGAAAACCACCTTTCATGAGAAGGAGAACCTTGCTTCGGTGATCTTGGAGAGAATTCACACAGATGTGTGTGGACCTTTCTCGGTTGCTTCAAAAAGAAAACACAATTGTTATGTTATTAGTTTTGATGAATATTCTTGTAGATGCCGGATCTACTTCATGCAGAAGAAGGATCAAACATTCTCAAAGTTTTGTGAGTTTAAAGCATTGGTGGAGAAGGAGTTGGGGAAGCAAGTGAAGGCTCTGCGGAGTGATAATGGTGGTGAATATATCTCAAATGAATTCAAAGACTTCTGCAACAAAGAAGGAATCCTAAGAGAACTCATAATGCCTCATAAACCACAACAGAATGGGGTCACGGAGAGGAAGAACAGAATGATTGTGGGTGCTGCACGAGCTATGATGCATGACCAAGGCCTACCGATGCACTTGTGGGAAGAAGCATGCAACACTGCGGTTTATGTGAAAAACTGTTGTCCTCGTAGATTACTTGGCATGAGTACACCTAAAGAAGCTTTTATTGGTAAGAAGCTGGATATTTCTCATTTAAATATTTTTGGCTCATTTTTTTTAATTCATGTGACAAAGGACGCCAGGAAGAATCTGGAGCCGACTGCAGAAGTTGGGATATTTTTGGGGTACACAGAAACACCCCATAATGATCATGTGTATTTTCCAAATAGTCGGATGACTATGGTGCGACGAGAATCGAGATATAAAATTCAATGAGGAGAAAACCATGAAGTTATCGCTTGAGAGGGAGCTACACTTGCATGTAGAGGAGGAACTTCTTGTTCCCAAAGATGAGCCTCAAGATGTGGATCAGCCACAGGAGGAGGATCATGGAGTGGAGGAGTCCACTCACGCAGAGCCAAACATTAGAACTAATAGAAGGCGTACCACAAAATATGAGAGGCTGGAGCTTGATGCAGCACAGAATGTAGGAGTCCCTACATCACAGCGTAGACAAAGATAGTCATATAAACAATTCACTGGATACATGGCTCTCATGAGCAAGTGTATCATGACAAATCCATCTTCCTTTGAGGAAGCAGAGTAGGAGCCCACATGGGTAGATGCCATGGTGGAGGATTATGACTCCATTGTTAGAAACAATGCTTGGGAGATTGTTCCAAGGCCGGTTGGTAAATAAGTGGTAGGTTCAAGATGGATCTACAAGGTAAAGCAAGCTACTGATGGGAGTTTCGAGAAGTATAAGGCAAGATTTATTTCCTAGGGCTTCTCACAGATCAAGGGGATTGATTATGAAGAAAACTTTGCACCTGTCACACGGTATTCTTCCATAAGGACCATCCTTTCTCTCTCAGCGTAGATGGGTTGGCACATTCATCAGATGGATGTGAAGACTACGTTCCTTAATGGGATCATTGAGGAAGAAGTGTACATTGAGAAACCTGAAGGATTTGAGATCTTCAGCAGCGAGTCACATGTGTGCAAACTCAAAATAGCGTTGTATGGGTTGAAGCAAGCACCCCGTGCTTGGTACACATGAATCGATGACTATTTCACTGGACTTGGCTTCACCAAGTGTGAGGTGGATGCAAACCTATACCAAATTGTGGTGGAGGGTAAGCTTTTTATCATTTTTCTTTATGTTGATGATTTAATACTAACGGGTGATGAGCAGTTGATACACTCATGCAAGGAGGACCTTGCAAAGGAGTTTGAGATGAAGGATTTGGGCCTCCTTCATTATTTCCTTGGATTGGAAATATGGCAGCGAGAAGGTGGTTTGTTTGTGTCTTAAGGAAAGTATGCTCAGGAGATACTTGGTAAGTTTCACATGCAAGATTGCAAGCCCATGGATACTCCTCTTCCAGGAAATTGGAGGAAAAAGGATGCTACATCGATAGAGGTAGTGGATGCTACTGTCTATCAACAGTTGGTGGGTTCGATCATGTATTTAGTTAATACAAGACTGGACATATGTTATGCGGTGAACCAGCTTAGTAAAGTGATGGTTAAGCTTACCAAGATCTTTTGGAAGGAAGGCAAGCATGTCCTGAGATATCTCAGTGGCACATTTAAGTATGGCTTATGGTACAAACAAACATATGAGGTGAAGTTGCATGGCTTCACGGATGCAGATTGGGCAGGCAACCCAACGGACAAAAAGAGCACATCACAAGGGGTTTTCAGTATCAGATCTACATCAGTAAAGATATGTGGCACTTAGTTTAGTGAAAACGGAATACATGGCAGCAATTCAAGCTGCATGTGAGGCTATCTAGATGAGGAAGATCCTGGTCGGTTTGTCCAGTTCTCATTTAGATCCTACAGTGATACATTGTGATAATCAGAGTTGTATTAAAATCTCGATTAATCTTGTGTTTCATGATAGATCTAAGCATATAGATATCCAGTATCATCATATCAGAGATTGTGTGTAGCGGAAGATCATGTTGCTTCAGTACATTCCTACAGAAGATCAGGATGCAGATATTCTGACGAAAGCACTCACCAGTAGAAAATTTAATTACCATAGAGACAGGATCAGGGTGAAGGATAATCGCTATCTTGTTGAGATTGAGTGTTGAGATTCAACAATATGATGAGCTTAGTGAAAATTAAGCACCTTCGCTAAGTGGGGCCCACTGGATATTTTTAGGTGTATGTCTATTTTCAGAATGGTGAGCATATTCTAAAGTTAGCAGGATGTTGATTCTAGATGGTTGATCAAATTATATATTTGGATGAATTTCTATTTTTATAAGATTGGGTGAATTCTATTTATAGATCACTAATCTAAAAATAGATGCATGTCGATTATTATTAGCCTTTAATAATAATCTAACAATAAATATCAACTTATTCTCTTGGAGCACTTTATTTCAGTGAACAGATTTGGAAAATTAGTGGGTTGAAGGAATTATGAAATTCCTAGGGTGGTTGGTGACTCATGCATGGAGGACTCAGTTATAACTGATAGTGGAAAGTTGTGATAGAGTTGGAAGAGTAGTTATGTGAGCTATTATTTAGTTTAACTCAATTAAGTGACTAAACTCAGTTTTGCTAGTAGTATCTAGTTCTAACTGAAGATACACTAGTGAGAGTTTAGTGAATTAATTATTTAATTAATTCACAACTAGAGACTCACTTGCAACTGAACAAATAAAACAGTTAACTACTTGCATGTTAGTTCCAGTGGAGACCTAGTGGAGAGATAGGTGAAAGGGTGAGATGGACTATCTGTTGTGACTATAGTGATGAATTCAATGCATCTACACAGAAATTGGAATTTCCAATGAGGATTGCGCAGTCAAGGCAAGGCAAGATAAAATTCATTCAGGGATCCTCTTCAGCATGGATTGCGCAGTGGAGGCAAGCTGTTAGGAGGCAAGAAATTGGTGCATAGATATGAAAATTTCTGCATGACAGTGTGTGACGATTATTGATTGTACTAAGAGCTTTGTGTACTAAGCTTTGTATGAGATTGTTACATTTTCCATTGATATACATAATATATGATAGTTAGGCATTTTATCTTTAATATTTCCCGTTAAACAAATGTGTTTATGTGCGATTGATTTTTCTTCATATGTGTTTGCAATTGGCGATTTAATTTCCGCAAAGAATTAAGTGGAAGGATTCTGCATTTAACATAAGATTAATTTTTTAGAATAGGAAAGTCCGGTAATATACATGCATCTTGTATAATTTATACATCACTCTATGGGTTTAATTAACTTACATAATTATTCATGGATTCCTATGTCAGAATAAAATAGAGAAGGAGCTGAATCCCCTTTCCCACAATAGCAGGTGCTGGAGAAATTGTGTCATGCATTAGTAGCATCAATCAACTCCATTTACAATAGCCTAACAAGTATCAGGCGCATTCGTTTCTTTTCCTTAGGCTACAGCCCAATTCCCAGCAACTTATATTTTGGAAGCCAAAGTCAATAGTGATCATACACATTAGGTATTTTGAAATGGTTAGCCTCTCTTTCACGCAGAAATACTCCCGAGGTTGAAATCCAGCCTGATCAACACCGCCCATCAATGATCTCACGGATTTGAGGCGACTTTTTCAATTGGTGAAAGAAGATTTGACTTCAGCTTCATTTAAATAATTCAACACTCATTGACATCAAATTCACCATTCAATTTATTTTCACAAGGTTCTAATATTCTTCACAAAATACTTTTTTATTCTTGTACTCACGCAATTTACCATATTCTATTTTTAATCAGTCTTCTCCATGCATCGATTTCAAGATTTCAGAAATAAAATGATGACTTTGTTGCACTGTCAATTCAATATTAAAAGTGTTCAAGCCAGTATTAACATAATCATATACAACCCATAAACTTACATATGTATCACACAGAAACAAATTGTGAATTCATAGACAGAGATAATTTCTAGAGATGAAAATAGATGCTATCTATAAATCATATTCTCACCCTCTTTCTATCTGATATATAATCTGTCGGCAGAACGAGTTCTGGTTTTTTTTCTCACCCTCCCACTCTCTTTGGCCTGGTTTTCTTCATTTGAAATGGCCTCCCCTAATGCCTTTGAGGTTTACAAATATATACAAAAGGGTTCTGAAACCAATTTTGGTTCAAATCCATAATCTACTCAACCATATCCTAAAAATCCTCTAAATCCACTTTTGACTCAACTAAATCCCTATTTTAGGACTTCCTAATCCCTAAGATCTTTATGAGATCTTCACAAGTCTAATATTTCTTGTATTCTCACATATTTGAGAATATTTACATTTAAAAAACCTCACACATCTATTTCTCACTCAAATCATTAAAAATATACAAATTTCCTATTAATAAATTAAATTCCTTATCAAACATTAGACCCCCTAAGTCAATCAAATGTACAATGATTTTTCGAGCAGGATGCTCCTGCATCAGACTCCAAAAGTTGAAAAATTCATGATCTCCTGATCATGTGATTTAATTAGTTGATAGAAACCTCCAGGGTCCCAAACCTTAGTTTGTAATTGTCCAAATGCCCTGCACCTTTGTTGCTGCTGCATGTTTGCTATCTTTTGGTTCATTTTCCTTCTTTAAATCAACGTCAAATTTTGATTGATCATCCCTTCTGCTATCATTTTTCTCCATCTAGACTACCCCATCATCAACTTCCACTATTCTTCAATCATAGAATCAATTTTTATTGTTCCCTGCAAAACAAAATTTTTAGTATACCCTTTATTAGAGCCTAAATCTACCTCAGGCTGAGAAAGGCAGAATCTAGGGTAACATCAAACCACGCTTAACCTGGTAGCTAGCCCTACCAGGTCGGGAGAGGGCTCTTTCCTTGTCAATCTCAGTAAAAAATGATCAATGAGGCTTGAGATGACTTGATGTGAAGACTGATTTTGGGCTAGGTATGTGTGCAAAAGAGTTTGATTGAATTTAATGATGTTTTTTTGGCTCAAATGTGAAAGGCAGATTTGGGCCTGGGGAATGAGGCTCAGTTTTGCAGAGATCTCTATGGGGCAAGGTAGGCAATTGATTTGATACTTCAAATTGAGTGAGATGGAGAGATTTTAGACTAGTGAGGAGTTGAAGAGGGCATGAAAGTCTCAAGGATCCTCTTCAAACAGCTGAAAACATAAATAACTAAACAAACCCTAGGTAGAGCACTGCAATTTCAATGGATTATACCTTTATCTCTGTTTGATTTATTTAAGATGAAGCAAAGAGAGATAATGGCATACATAAATCACATGTAAAAATTTAAATTACAGAAGGAAACACAATACCAAATCAAGATGCCACAATAATCCCATAAATTGTTGCAAACCCTGGTCTATTCCTTTGCCAAACTGCAGAGATGAATGTACAAGAATGCTCAAAGCATTCCCAAAATTCCAACTATGCTAATGACTGAAAAATTACAAGATATAGGCAACCAACAACTCATCCTAGCCTCTAGGGGTCGAGCTCATGAGTTTAGGAGCTGTTCCAAAAAATTCTAAACTGAGAACTAAAAATTAGGTAGTGGAACAGCTTGCCTCTAAAAACTAGGAAACTGATTCGTTCAGTTGCAGATTACGTTTTCATGGATGAATATACCTCTATGAGTGAAAATTTAGCACAATTACATCAAAATCCATCATGTCACATTAAATTACATCATGAGTTTGACAATTAAAAGGAGAAAAGTCAAACTGTGAAAAAACTAGGCGAAAAATAGAGTTTTTGACCAAAAATGAGCAAAATTCCTCCAATGCGGCGCGCTGATTTCCCTATGCGTAGCGCCTTTTTGCAGCTGATTTTGGAGGCCTTCCCGGTGTCCAAATATGCTCCAAGTGGGCTTCTTGGAAATTTCTGCCTATCTACTTTCCAGCACAAGTATAATTTGTGAATTTGGCCTCCATTTTCCCCTCCAAAACTGAGTTCTCCCAAGACTGCTTCCTATGTGTCAAAATGGGGCAGAAAGGTCATTTTTGGGGTGTTTTTTACCTTTTTGGAAGCCCAAAACCTGTCAAAATTTCTTGGCCATTGGTAAGCATGCATATTTTTCCATGAAAAATCCAAAAAATTTTAGTTTTCATCAAAAGGAGTGCCCCATCAAAAGCTAGTGCCAGGTGGCGCAGTGCATTGGGCTGAAAACTCTGTTTTTTAAGGCAAAATTTCCAAAATTCATCTCAATACGTAGCGCCTTTTTGAAAGAGACTTTTGGAGGCATTCCCGATGTCCAAATTGGGCACGGGATAGTTCGTTGAAAATCTTAATGAGTATAATTTCTAACCCAACTTGAATGTTTCAATTTGGAGTTCATTTGCCTTGTCAAAAGTCAAATCTCCCAAGACTGGTGAAAATGTGCAAAATGAGGCTACCTCAAGGCAAAGTGTTGTTGTTGTCAACCTTTGAAGGTCTTCCTCAACTCCAAATTGAGCTCATGATAGCTCACTGGAAATATTTTTTTTTCTGGTTATCATTTGACTGATCAGGCAAGTCATTTGGCCAACCAAGCTAGGAGAAAGCTTGATTTTCCCAAGGTCACTTCAGAGGTGCATCAATTCTCCTGAGGCAACTGTATTTTTGACATTTCTCTAAAACCATGACACTTGTGTAAAAATTGAAGGAGCTTTTTCTTCATTTTCCTATTTTGGACAAAAACCTCTCTCAGTTTTCCCAAATTCATCTTTCATTGCTCAGAAACATCATTGGAGTAAAACCTATCCTGATGTGTGGAACCGGGGATTTGTCGAAATGAAGCGAAATGAAGGGGATAAGGGGATTCTAAATTCTTTAGAAAATTTTTAGAAGTAGGGAGGGATGTTAGGAAGCAGGGGAAAGTGGAATTTCAGAGATTGAGTAAGGGAAAGAGGTCCAAAAGGGAAAAACACAGGCCTAGCCTAGAAAATTGTCAAGTTGTAGCAAGAAACTAGGGTTTGTGCGAAAATGAGGAATTTGAGGGATATCAGTGATGGGAAGTGTTTAATAAAGTACATTAAGGATAGGGGAAGGTATATGAACATCAAGATACAAGTTTTGCTGATGATTTGACCATCCAAGAGAAATTACCTTCAAAACCCTATGAGAAGGAAATGAACCTTACCTAGGCACAACTGAAGCATGAACAAGGTGTAAAATGACCCTTTGGACTCTGGCATGATGATCACAACCCTCTAAATGATGGTACACTCAGCTGAATGGCGACATGGACCGACATTTGGACAACCTTTAAAGGAGTGTTAGCAAACCCTAGACCTAATACCTAGTGACCAAATTTTGCTTGAAGACTCACTGAAACGACAAAATTTGACCTTAACACCTTAAAATCACTTTGTAAGAGCATGTTTGATCAGTGGAGGAAGGCTGCAAAGACTGACACTAACACCCTTGACAAGGTAATTCTTCCTTCACTGCATCCTTTAGTGCTTGACCACCTGTAAACACATTTTCCTGCAATTTCTTGCATGTCTCCACCCAAACAATGGAGCTACTAATACCATCATTGAGCATCAATCTATTCTCAGTTTCACACCAGTGAATTTCCTCAACTTCATTCATATCCTCAACAATAAATTCTTTTGACCATCCGTCAATCTCCAAGTGTGCATGTGTTCGCCTTTTTTTTTCCTCATGAGACAACATAGTCTCATTCTCCATCATAATGCAATTATGATCTTATCTCTTTGAAATGTATTTTTACATTTCCTTTATCTTCATGACAGCTTCAAGTGACTGTCTATCACCTGATTCTCCTTTTCCCATATCACAATCTCTGTGTTTAACTCCATCTATTTGATCTTCATGTTGAACTTGTCCTCTATTAAGCAGTGCATCTATGTACATATTCTATTATACCAATTCATAACTATCTTCTTCTAAGAAGTATTCATCATCATATATGGGCTTACAATCTTCTTCGATTTCCATGATACCTTCCTTAACATGTATAACAATTTGCAATAATTTTTCTTCATTTGATTCTTTGGAAACATGCATATGGGCTCTACCTTGAATGTCTTCATCTACTAAATCTACAACCACACACAAAATGTCATAAATAAAAACATTAGGCCTGTCAACCTTACTTATCATCATATCCATTTGTTGATCTGAACTCTTCAAAAATCTCATGAGACTTCTTGCAAGTCTCTCTTCCTCCTCATTCTCCAGACAACTTATAAGATCTTCAATAGACCTTTTCTCAACATCATCATCTCCAAGGATATCACTTTGCTCTGGTTCACAATAGTGGACTCTTTCTTCTGTTGTCAATGGTCTGTATCTGAAATCAGCTCCTCTGAGTTTCTCTTTCTTCTTCATTTTCCTTAGACTCTCCCTCAGTTTATTTATGAATAATTGTACCACTGGTCACCGAATTGGCTTCTTCATACTCCATCCTATTCTCTGGTTTACATCCACCTTTTTTTGTAGCAGTTTCTCCATGTAATTGAGTTCACCTATTATCTCAGTCATCTCTCTGTCAAACTCCTATAGACTCATCACCTCTGTGCCCTTGGCTTATTTACTTCTGATGTGGCTTTCCTCTGAACCTCTACAATGAACTTCAGTGATCATTGGCTTGCCCTCCTTTGTGAGCTCCATCTTGTTCACTTGTGGACTGCACCTAAGCCTCCCTTTTCATCAAGTCTCCATACTTTCCTTTGATATCTCAGCAATATTTTCTCCTTAAGCTTGGCTTATTGATACCTTACCTTACCAAGCTATATCCTTGAGCTTGATCTATGGTTCTCTACCTCTGGAACCACTCTTTGAGAAAAATATTTTTCTCTTTTAGGCTCTACTACTTCCACTTACTTTGAGAACATTCACTTGTCCTCCCTATCCAACCTCTGTTGGAATTATTCAAGGTTCTTCCATTGTTTAAGAGCTCACATGCTCTTCCTCTTGAGAACACAACTAGTTCTTTGTTACAACCCCTCTCAACTATCTTTCCTGCTGACACCCTCTTTGTCTGCAACCTAAAATTTGCAAATACAATCCTCAAACCCAGAGTTAAAAATAAAAACATACCATATCACCTTCAAGATATCTGCATGATCTTGTTCCACCATTCATCTGCACTTTGAATGGACTATTTCCTATTCATTTTCCTCTGCAAATTATCCTTAAGAGTATCAATTACTCTCCATATTATGCCACTCTTTATCTCTATGTGCATGCAGTCTGTCATATTTAAAATCTGATCCTTTCTTAATGAAATCACAATTGTATCTGCGTATACAACTTCAAGAGCATAACTCTACTCTATTTTTTCCCCAAATTTCTTTTACTCGCTCTAATACCAAAACTGATGACCTACCAGGTCTATTCCTCCATGATCAGTAGCCTGAAAATACTAAGGCTATACTACAAGTATCAAGAAAGAGACTTCAACCATTCCATCTCTATCCTTTTCACTAAATTGTGCACATATGTTCAGTTATACATAAGAAATGGAAGGATTAGTTTTCATATTTTTGCACTATATGGAATACCTGAGCATGATTAAGGGAACATAGGAGCATGTCAACATTATGTTCCTCAAAACCCATGTGCTTGTTTAAATTCAGTGCTGCTTGATGTATGAGAGCCATGGATGGTGAGAACATGAATCAAACTGTTGGAACAGGATCTGAACCGCTGGTTCAGGAGCATAATACCCTCATTGGCTATGATCGATGGTTACCATTAACCCGTAATCTTCACTTCCATCTAAAATCACCCCTTTAAAATGAAGGTCACATTCAATCTCTATTGCAACCATTCCTTGTCATCCTCGAAAATAATCTTTTAGAGATATTTTTCCCTTTGTTGAACCTGAAGATAAAATCAAAGGTCGAACTCTGTGGGTTTAATGAACTTACATAATTCTTCATGGATTCCTATGCCTGAATAAAAGAGAGAAGAAAGGGAGCTGACTCCCCTTTCCCGCAACAAACACTACTAGAGAAACTATGTGTCGTGCATCAGTAGCATCAATCAACTCCATTTACAATAGCCTGATAGGTATTAGGCATGTTCATTTCTTTTCCTTACGCTACAGCCCAATTCCCAAGAACTTATATTTTGGAAGCCAAATTAAACAGTGATCATACACATTACGTATTTTGAAATGGCCAGCCTCTCTTTCACATAGAATTACTCTCGAGGTTGAATTCCGATTTGATCAAGACTTCCAATCAATTATCTCATGTATTTGAGGTGACTTTGTTAATTGATGAAATCATATTTTACTTCTTCTTCATTTAAATAATTAAGCACTTCTCCTTGACATTGAATTCACCATTCAATTTCTTTTCATGAGGTTCTAATTTTCTTCACACAGGACTTGTGTATTCCTGTACTCATGCAATTTACCATACTCTGTTTTCAATCAGTCTTATCCACGCATCAATTTAAAGATTTGAGAAATAAAAAGAAGTCTTTGTTACACCGTCAATTCAATACTAAAAGTGTTCAAGCCAGTATTAACATAATCATATACAACCCATAAACTTACAAATGTATCATAGATAAAAAAATTGTGAATTCACGAACAGAGATCATTTCCAGAGATGCAAATATATGCTATCTATAAATCATATTCAAATATAAATTTCCTGATATATAATTTGTGGGGCACACTGAGTTCTGGTATTTTTTCTCACCCTCACACTCTCTTTGGCCTAGCTTTCTTCATTTTAAATGGCCGCCCTAATGACTTTGAGGCTTAAAAATATATACAAAAGGATTCTGTAACCAATTCTAGTTCAGATCCACAATCTACTCAACCATATCCTTAAAATCCTTTAAATCCACTTTTGACTCATCTAAATCCATATTCTAGGACTTCCTAATCCCTAAGATCTTTATGAGATCTTCACAAGTATAATATCTCTCATATTCTCACATATTTGAGAATATTTAAATTTAAAAAACCTCACACCTATTTCTCACTCAAATCATTATAAATATACAAATTTCCTATTAATAAATTAAATTCCTTATCAAACATTAGACCCCCTAAGTCAATCAAATGTACAATGATTTTTCGAGAAGGATGCTCCTAAATCAAAAAAATTTCAAAGTCAAAATTTTTTGTCACCAATATGTTCAAGATAATTCCAAACTCAGTCAAAATTACCTTACTATTCATAACCTTCAATCGTGTAAGTCATCCTTGATTCAGTCCTGAATTACTCCAATTTTTTCTTCAAAACTTGATGCATGTTTCATGTCATTTATGGTGGATACATCAAGGTCCTCCTGCGACGATTCTCTTCCTATATACTTCAGCTCATTATCTAGGAAGTAGACTTATAAACTCCCTTTTGGTACCTTGGAGCTTGCATGCCTCAATGGCAGGTTTCTCACTTTCAACAACTAGTTCTCATCATTGGCCTTTGATCGAATGATTCTATGAGTGTTCGACTTCAAAACATTTAATTACACTTCATAGATTGTATTGGAGTACCTTGAGAGCCATTGTCATTATTGGTGGTGTTAGCATTCCACCGAATCTCTGAAGGCTGAGGAGGAGACTTGCAAAGGTAACCACACACCACTTTGACCTAGTAGCTATCCTTACTAGGCTGGAGAAGGCTCTCTCCATGATATCACAGCCAAATTTATTGGATAATGAATATTTTATGCTATGTATAGTAGGATCTAGGTTTCGATTGATTGATTTTGGGCGTTGGATGGTGAATTAGGTCTAAGAAAGACTAGGTCAGGGCATTGAAAATCAAACTTGCAGAGATGTGATGGGGCAAGGTAGGTACACACTTTAGTAGTTTAAGGTATCTTGGTGAGTGTGAGAGACTGATAGGGTTTCAAAAAGAGCATGGAAATCATGAATTATTTTATATCAGAGGAAAGTGAAACACAATTGTGATAATTTCTCCTAAACAAAGCATCAAAATAATGAATTACGTTTATCCAACTTAGAAATAAATCACATTAATATATGGACATGAATATGGAAGGCATAACACATTAAAACATATCAAAAAATAATATGCAATACTACTAAAACACATACCACATGAATCCCACCATAATAGCTGGAACTTTTTCTATTAGTTCCTACCAAAAATGACTGAATACACTAGTGTTCAAAGATAAATTCTACAATATCCAACCATGGAGCATGGAAATCATGAATTATTTTATATCAGAGGAAAGTGAAACACAATTGTGATAATTTCTCCTAAACAGAGCATCAAAATAATGAATTATGTTTATCTAACTTAGAAATAAATCACATTAATATATGGACATGAATATGGAAGGCATAATACATTAAAACATATCAAAAAATAATATGCAAGACTGCTAAAACACATACCACATGAATCCCACCATAATAGCTGCAACTTTTTCTATTAGTTCCTACCAAAAATGACTGAATACACTAGTGTTCAAAGATCAATTCTACAATATCAAACCATTCCAATGGAAAATAAAATGAAAGATATAGACCAAAAAAAACTTATCCCCACTCTTAGGGGTCTAATCCATGTCTTGTGGAGCTATTCCCAAAAGTCCTCAACTAGAATCCTAATGACTAGGGAGGTCAACAAACTCATCCCTACCTTTGATGAAACTGATTCACTTGACCCAAAAATACAAATTTTACCTGATGTATCTACCTCTAGTAACTATAACAGACATAATTAAATTTTATTTACACATTTACATCATTAAAATTTCATAAAATTCATCATCCAACTAAGAAAAAATCAAAATTATGAAGATGACAGACAATCTAGAAAAAGCACAGCGTGCTCTTCAAGTTGATTTTTGATTGCCCTGCTGAAGTCCAAATTGAGATCAAGATAGCTCATTGGAAATTTGTTCCTATATAGTTTTCCAAAATGTCCTTAAGCACTGAAAATGATGGATTTAAGCCCCTAAAAACCCATTTTTCCCAAAACTGGTCAAAAAGCGCAACGCCAAAAGGAAAAGTGCAGCGTGCCCTTAAGAAAAGCGCAACGTGAGATTACAGACCACTTTTGGAGGCCTTCCTAAACTCCACATTGAGCACATGATAGATCATTGGAAATATATCTTTGTCTGATACATAACAGACCCCTCAAGCACTGAAAATGATCAAGTATAGCCTCTCAAAAATCAATTCTCCCAAGACTAGGCCAAAAGCACAGTGTATCCCTGAGAAAAGCACAGCTTGAAGTTGCAAGTCACTTTTGGAGGACTTCTGGAACACCAAATTGGGTTCATAATAGATAATTAGAAATATATTTCTGTTTGGTTATCATTTTACTCATCAATAAAGTAATTTGGACACTCCATGACAAAGAAAAATGCATTTTCCCAAGAATACGCCAGAAGTACAACAACTCTCCTATAGCAACTATATTTTGGACATTTCTCCCAAATCATAACACCTGTGTATAAATTTAAGCAGGTTTTTTTTCCTTGTTCTATTATTGACAAAACCTCTTTCACTTTTTTCAAATTCATCTCCTTTTGGCTGATTAGGGTTTCTTTGAGTTTTGCCCTCAAGTGTTTGACTTTGACCTTGGAGATCAAATTCATGGTGTAGTGATGAGTGTACATGTGCCTTTGTAGCTTGTTATCTCTCTCAAGGATTTGTTGACATTTGACCTCCATTTTTATAAGGCTTCTTATCTTCCTCCATATGTGCTTTGTGAGGGTAAAACCCTAGTGGTGCAAAAAAGGGGATGGTGGGAAAGGAGTCAGATGAAGGGTTTAGGAGAGGTAAAATGGGATGGGAAAAATTTTGGAGTTAGGGAAGGGTGTTAGAGAGGTATGGGAAGTGGAAAGGGAGGTAGGGAAGGTAGGAGTACACCTAGGGAATTTAATTATAGGTCTAGGTCTAGGAGGATGCCACAAACACAACGTAGGGCAGTGATGATGGCGTAGGGACTAGGGTTTGAGTGTAGAAGCTTAGTGATAGAGTATGAGAGAGTGTAAGGGGTTTAGGGAGTGTAGATGAATGTGGGGAAACTGAATATTTAGTAAATGAGTGAAACCCTGGTGACCTAATGGATGAAAAATGAACTGAATGAAAACCATGATACTAAGACTGAGACGATGATGACAACTTTTGAATGATGGTACACTCAGTTGAGAGGTGAAATGAACCAACAATTAGTAAAACTTTGGAAGGAGTAAAAAAAGACCTAGATCTACATCCAATACCCAAATTTTTGGATGATGACCTAATGAAATGAAAAAAATTTAACTTAAGGACCCTATTAGAACATGAGAAGGGTCCATTTGATCACTAGTGACAGGATGCAAAAAATGATACTAACAGGTGGTTTCTCTCACACTTGTTGATGGTTTACATCATTAACTGGTAATCAAATGGTTTCTACCATGTTTTACTTCAAGACATTTACTTGCATGGTTAGAATCGTACTACGGACGAGAGATGAAGATCAAGACCTTGGATCTAGTTTCATCCATCTAGGCTGTGAGGAGCTATATATTCATGATTTTACATATAGATTCATATTTGATGGTTGTGTCCATACTGTGTCTATTTTTGACATGATTCTTGTGTATTTCCCTATTGATTCTTTGAGATACTTGTACTCTGAGTATGGGAATTACTACCTCAATGATGTTTATATGAAAGCATGATATGGTAATCCTTGATTGTTTGTTTCAGGTCCTCAACCAATTGGTCTCTAACCTGAACATTTTGACATGATAAAGAGCTTCAGTCATCAAAAATAGTTTATGGATTTTCACTTTAGGGGGTAATCTGTTACACTAAATTTTATCACCATGATTGTTGATTCAGTTCTCTCGCCATCCGATGAGTGTCTCAAGTGAATCCCTTATGAAGCTTGAAGTAAAAAAATATCGGGACCAAAAGGAATTTTGGGTTGCACTTCTTAAAAGCCCTTTTTGAGCATCTGCACAGTTTTCCTGAAAAAAACCCACACTCATTAGGGATCAGTATTTTAGCTAAAAATTCATAGTGCTCAGAAATGCTTCAGACTAGGACTAAAGCATAGAGCCCGTCTCCAGGATTCCAACGCAACTCGTTTCATCAAAGTCCGAGTTCATATGATTAAGTTATGGCATGTTGTTTGCTTTCCAAAACATGTAAAAAATTAGCAGAACAGGGACATGGATGATGTGGCAACCCAGTAAGAAAAAAGGAACCTTTTGGGAATATTCTAAAGGATTCTGCCCATGAAACTGTGACAAGTGGCACTTTCTAATTCACCAATTTGGTCTATGTGGGGCTAAATTTTCTATTGTTTTCTAAGGTGGGAATTTCATTTTTTTTAAATATATATATATATATATATATATATATATATATATATATAATGTTTATAACATAATATATATATATATATATATATATATATATATATTATTTAAATATTCCCATTTGAAATATATAAAAAATCCACGTAATGCAAGTTCGTTGGTTTTATTAAACCCAAAGGTCACGTGTAAACCAAACTTCGCATATCCAACTGGTTGAATTAATTAAATGCCAAAGTTCATTGATTAATAAACATGCAATGTAAAATGATTGATGATTGGGAGCAGGGCGTCGGGGTTTGAAACTTAGACCTCCGCCCCACAATTCAATGCCAATACCACCAAGCAACCGACGAAGGTTTTGCAAATGATTAGCATTAATTGATACTTAAATGCTTGTGCAGTGGACCAGCGAAGGAGACAAATGGCTAAACGCGCTTATTGCACTAAGCTCCACTTAATCAACACTAATATAGGCTTAACTTAAGCTAATCGCATGATTAGTCTGGCGGGATTTTAGCAGAACATGCCATACTTGGCATAATTGCTATTTTTGGCAGTCTTAACTGGCAGTTAGCCAGATTTCGAGGCAGTTTTCTAGGGAAAAACTTGAATGAGACATAAATTTTTCCCAGAATCTCCAATTTAGACTCAGTCAGAACCAAAATAGAGCTGTTGGGGGTCTTTTGGAGCTATCGAAGTAGGTTTCAGAGGTAGAAAATGTCATCTATAGGTGTTTTTGTGCATTTGAATACTTTTGAACGTTAAGGCCACCAGGTGTTCGAGGCATTGCCAGAGCATCCAAAATCCAAATTGAGCAAACAAATAGTCATTTCTAGTATATTTTGATGTTTTAAACTCATTGGAATAGGTTCCAATATCATTTTAAGCTTTTAACAGCAATTTGAGCACAGTTGAAGCTAATACAAAGGCCCACACTATGAAGCTGGACCAAGGAGATGTAACCTAAGAGGGGTGAAATCCTTCAAAAAAATTATGTGTATTGAGATCTGTTATATGTGTTTGTTGTGTTTATAATTTTTTTTGTTCAGTCATTTTAAATTATGTTTTTTAAGTTGATCACAAACACTAAATTTCACCAAGTAAATTGAATTGAAAATCACATGCTCATGGACAAACTCTTGATGAATAAGAAAATCAAAGAAAAGAGAATTTTATATTTGGAAATGATACTAGCACAACAATAACTAGCAATCAATTTCAGATCATGCACATGTGCAGTTTTTACCTTTGTGGCCTACGCAGATCTGCACACTTTATTCCACTATAAATTGCACAATCCTTATCATGCAAGTAAAAATAAAAAAAGAAAATTCTTGAAACTTTGTTGGAGGAATCTTGTCCAAATTAGAAACCTTGAACCCATACATACTTTCGCATCATCCCTTGGTACATGGAACTAATCTCCTACTTTTAAGCATCATATCCCTTAAGAAAAGGAACTATAAACCTCTTCCTCTTTCCTATAAATTGAGCATAGGACTGGAGGAATGGAGAGACTTGGATTTGTAAACTTATGTTGCTAGTTTGGGGTCTAAAGATTTTTTTATTAAGGGAAGGAAAGGAGGCCATTGGAAGAAGCTTGTGACATCAAAGCAACCAGGTTGTAAGCTTATTTTCCTTGTAATTTTAATATTCTCAATTATTCATGAGATAATTGGAATATTCATTTTTGTTTTTTGGTTTTGTTTAAAGAATAAGAGGGCAAAGGAGGTCCATATTTCTCCTTAATAATGAATAAATCAATGCCAAATGTGAAAGAGACAAATCTTGGTAGCTTAATTGAAGCACCCTTGGTGTGAAAGTGGTTGGATCACTTTGACTGGGTCAACCTTGACCAAATCTACAGCGTTGTCATGGAGGAGTGGCCATCAATGAGGGACAACGTAGTTTTAGATGGAGATGCTTTGTGTGAAAGGAGTACTATCATTGGATGTGGTTTAGGGTTTGCAAGCTCTTGAATTATAAAAGGAAGAGGATGGAAACATTAGAAAGTTGTTGATGTATATGATATTGTTCTGAATACATGTTCTGTTTAGACATATATCTTTCTCTTGTTGTTTAGCTGAGATTGAATGTTGTTTAGCATTGTGTGTACTTGAGAGAGTTTGTATTGCATTGTTCACTATCTGGCTTAGGGCCAAGCTTCTTCTTTCAACTAAAATGCAGATAATGTTGAGGGTTTGGTTGTTTTTGCAAGCTACAGCAAGTGGAGACTAGATCTTTCAGATCTAGGCCATTTTAGTGCTCCTTTTCAGTGGAGGAGGTTTCTACTTCATTGGGAGGATCGTATTGGAGGGCTTGTGCATCATTTTTAGATCTTGGCATCAAGCCAGCCATATTTTGATCCCTACAGTGCAATTTACTTCCAGATCTGCGTTATTTTTGTAGGTGGAGTTGCAGGGTGGTTCAACACACCATTTGGAGAGTTGATTTTCTAGTATTGGGGATTTTCCCTTCACTTTGAAGATCTATTGGAGGAGGCTATTCTGTTGCTCATATCACTTCAGCCACACTTTCCAGATCTGTAATTTTTAATATATTTGCAGTCTTAGATCTCAAATCTACATCTTGTACTTGGTGTTTTGCTGAAAACCCCAAGGGGGTACTTTAGAGGAGCTTGTATAGTGCATGGATTTGATGTAGATCTAAATTTTTATGCACATAGCAGCTCTAAATATGATGTATAATCTACTGTTGTTGCAAAGGTAATAAAATAACGATGTAAGGGTTTTCCAACTTTTCTATATGGTTGCAACACCTCATATTGAGGCATTTTATTCATTGGAGGCTTGTTTTTCCTATTATGCATCTTATCAGCCACTTATTAAACATATTTTTCTATTGTAATAACATATGAAAGGTCTCCGTATTGGCCTCTTCCTCTTTAAATGATGATCTATGTTATTATTCCAACATTCTGCATTATGTTGCCACTTTTTCCATTTGGGGATATTACAGTGGTATCAGAGCATCATCTTGGCACAACCTGTGAATATTGAAAAGCCAATATGTCATATGAATAAGGAGAGCCTCTTACTGATAGAGAGAAGAGGTATCAAAAGAGAAGACACAAAGGATTTTATTATACAAATGAAAAAGAAGACAAGGGTAAAACCCCTTATCTGGAGGAATGAAAGGGAAGGAGTTCTCAAAACTTCTTTTCCAAACTATTGAAGGCATAACAAAGACATCATGGAAATGAGGAGGGAAAGACACGAAGATCCCTCAAGAATATTTTCACATGAATAAATCCCCAGTTCTTCATATTATGTGTGTGAGCATTCAACCACACAATCAGATCTACAACGTTGTACCAAGCCTACATTCTTGGCAAGAGAAGAAGCAGAAGGAGAAACACCAAAGGAAGAGACTCTTGGTGACTATCTCCAAGAATATGAATCTCAGTCTAGAAGATTAAAGGAGCATCTAAGCTTCTAAGGGTTTTGTCAACTTAAAGAAGAGAGAAAACCTAGCAATTAAAATAGAAGAAGAGGGTGCATGCATCACACTTCGGGTAGATTCTTTCTACCTACTTTTGATGGATCACCCAAGAGCACAGTCAAGTCTTGGGTAAAGAAGCTAGGCACATATTTCCAACTGCATCAAGTTTCAAAAGAGGAAGCCATTAGAGTAGAAACATTGCATCTTGAAGGTAAGGCATATGCCCAGTGGTTATTTGAATCCTCTTCATTGAGAAATGTAAATATAACTACTTATGAAAAGCTCACTAGGAGGTTAGTGAAGAGATTTAATTTGAAACAATCTGAAACTTCCTTGGGAGAGAAAAATAAACCCAAGAAATTAGAACCTTTGCATGAGTTGGAAGGATCCATGAAACCAACTCCATTTCATAACATTATTGAGGGGGTCAAATATCTGTAACATATTTTTCCAAGGGCAAAAGCCCCACTTCAGCAAGAATTATCTTCTCAAGAAGAAGACATGAGGATTCCTTTTTCAAGAGGAGATCAAGACAAAGGATCTCTTAATGTTTAGGTATTATCCATTGATGAGGAGAAGGAAGAGGAAGAGTTGGAAATATTCTCTAGTGCTATGACAACAGGAGGAGATCTACTTCTATTTGGAGATGGAGATGAAGCAAATGCTTCAACTAGAGGAACCCTTGCATCTTTGCAAAAAGTTCCAAAATATCTTACATATGAAGATCATGAGCAGCATGTGTCTATGTTGATAGGTAATGAGCCAAAACAAAGGAGGAAGTGTGTTCCAACATTGAATGCAATATTGGGGAAACACACTATGATAGATCATTCCTTTGTGATCAAGACTCTTGACACCAAGGAAATGTTGGGTGTACATGGGTTTACTACATTTGAAGAAAACACCTTAGACTGTGAAATCTTGCAGGAGGTAGGAAAATATGAAAAGGAGGGCCAGCATCAAGTGACTGGGAACATACACACCCATCCTTTTCAGGAGGTTTATGCACAGAAGCAGGAGGATGATTTGTGCAGTGAAAGAAGGGACAAATCAGTCCATTCACATATATAGCCTACTCTAAGCCTTGATGTTTCATTTCATGGAGGCATTCCACCAGGGAGGCCCCCTGATTGGGAAATAAACAAATGGTTCTCTCAACATGATACAACATCGATATATTTGGCTCATGAAGGAGCATTGAGGGGCCATGATACAATGCTGAGAGTCTTGGGTAGAATCCATGAGGAGGGAGATATTCTCCCAACATTTTCATCACCCACACTCATCTCAAATTTTGCGTTGTGGGAGGAGAAGCAAGGGAAGGATAGCAACCTTCTAAAATATACCTTCGACATGGGAGATGTCACGAAGAAGGGGAACCATACGAGGGATATTCTTTATGATATATCATTAGCATTGTCACTTTGGAGGATAGATCCATATTGGAAATCCCAACTATTGGTGGATTATTCCAAGGATCTTTTCACATGCATGGTACTTGATGACCAGCTACATAAAGAGGGCTATTTAGTCCAAGAAGAGGTCATCTAATATCATGGTAGGATATTCTTTTCTAGAGCTTCCAAGCTCAAGGAGAAGCTACTACAAAGATATTATGAAGAATTTCTCTTCAGCCACACTTATTCCATGAGATCTTACAACACCATCATGGAGAAATACACTTGGGAAGGCTTTGAAGAGGAGGTATATCAACATTTTAGAAGATGCATGGATCATGTGGAGATGGAGGAGATACATAGCTCTATGGAAGAGTTTTACAACCACCTCTTTCCTCTTTTAGAATGAGAGGGAATATATCTATGGACCAATCCATTTGTATGAGTATAAATTTTGGTAAGGAACAAGCTTATGTACATGATGTTTCATTTATTGATTATTTTCATTCCTTTACCATGTATATGCAGGCCATTTCTCCAAGGAGGATCATTCTTCCATATAAACTTCATGCCAACTTTGGGCCATAAAAATTTCTGATCCAGGTGGATATTGGTGGTCACCCACCTATTCCACTTAGGGCCCCACCATTCTCTCTTTCATTTTTTTAGTTTCGGCACAACTTACTATTTTTAGCAGTTTTTCGGGTCCTGAACTTCCGGAGCCGTTTTGAGGCCCTAAACGACGCTTTTTAGGAAAACGGGGAGCAACATGGGTCATAGACCAATGTTTCTCACTCAAAATTTGTATTCCTCGGATAGATCTTTCTAGCGATCTATTGAGCGCGTCAAACGGAGATCAGATGCCAAAGTTACGTCCCCAGGAAGTTGAAACACCAATTTACCCAAACGGGACCCATAGTTTTGGCGCTTCATCTCCTAGGGTTAGGGTTTTGGATGTTTAGGGTTTTCCATTGTTTCTAAATAATAAATATGCCCTCGAGCCTCATTGTAACTCAGTTCAGAGGCCTGTAGCCGCCACATATCTTCTCAGAGATAGTTACCAGCGCCCTAGCTAGTTTATTTCCATTCTGTCTATAAGAAAATTTTAGTTCTTTGATATTAATGAAATGAAGTGTTATTTCTGTTGTATCTTTGTATTTATGGTTATATGTTTATTCTGTTGCATTCCTGCATAAATCTGGATTAGTGGTATCAGAGCGGTCTGCTTTTTCTCGATCCTTCTTTGCATGTCCCCAACGAGGTCGGGGTATAAGGAGTTAGGGCTCGATCTGGTGGAACCTTTGCGAGATCAGCCTCGAAAACCCCGATGGACGCCCATGGGGGATGAAAAGAAAGATGATGGAGTAGGAGATCCTATCAAAATATTGCTTGAGGAAGCCCTCAAAAAACAAAGGAATGCGATGATGGATAACTTTGCCCAGATCCTTCAACAGCTGCCCACCAGCAGCGCATCTGCATCTAGCAGCCACTCTGGAGGTGCGGCTCCTTTTAAGGTACAAGTAAATTTTGACATTCCCATATTTGAGGGTCAAATAGATGCAGATGCCGTAGATAGGTGTTTGAATATATTAGAAGGATATTTCTCGGTTCATGACTTTTCTAACCGGGAGAAGATTATTTTTGCACTCCTCAAAGCTACCCCCGATGTCAAGGATTGGTGGGAAACCTACTATGAGAAAAAGGACCAGACAAAACCCTCTTTGTTCTCAGCTGGACCAACTTGGAATTCTTTCCGAGACGCAATCAAGGAATAATACTATGTCGTGGGGAGCTATGAGGACAAGTACATACAATGGACCACGCTATGACAACAAAGGAATCAAGATGTGCATGAGCTGACGAATATGTTCCATACCCTGCGCACAAAATTGGGTATCAAAGATTCATAGAAACATCTGGTGCTAAAGTATCATAGTTGTTTGCACAGATACATTTAGGAGGAAATGGAGTTCCTCGACATCTCCTCACTTGGTACGGCATACCAGTACGCTGCCAAGATTGAGCATAAATTCAAACAGAAGAAGTGAGACTTTGGATCTGCGAATCAAAAGCAAGGAAAGGTGCTCCCAAACTGTAGAACAAAGGACAGAGCCAAGGCATGGAGGCTCAAGGCAACCCGTCGAAGCCACAAGCAAAGAACAACACCGCAAATGCAAAGAAGGACACGGGAAAGTGGTGTGAGTTCCATAAGATCTCTACTCACAACACAAGTGAGTGTCGGGCCAAGCAGTCACTAGTGGCCAAGATGAGGGCTTCTGAGTCAGATGCATGCTCTGACTCTGAATTAGAACCTGACAAAGGGAATGAAAAATGGAAACAGATTATTGATGCGAAGCCCAACACCATTGTTGCCACTACGAAGATCTAGAAGGAGGAACCAAAAGATCCAGAGGAGGAGGAACGTCTCTTCCACTCCCAGATGTGGGTAAAGGGCTCCCCGATACAATTCATTTTCGACAATGGGAGCCAAAAGAACCTCATTTCAGTAGATGTCGTGAAGCGGTTGGGCTTGCCGACCATAGCTCACCCACATCCATACACCATCTGGTGGCTTCACTAAGGACGAGATCTCCGCGTCAAACAACAGTGTCGCCTTCCCTATAGCATCAAGCCCTTCACGGATGATGTATTATGTGACGTTTCTCCTATTGATGTTTTATATGTATTATTAGGACAACCATACTTGTGGAAGCATCATGTTGTGTATGAATTTCGGCCTCGCGCTGTTATTGTTACTTTGGGAAATAAGTTGTACAGGATACCAGAGGTACCACCTCCTACCGCTATCTCTTTGGTTACTGCAAAACAATGTAGTAAGCTCATTTCCAAAACCAGGAAATTCATTTTCCTGATGATCCGCCCCAAGGGAAAGAAGAAGACTGTGGCCAAAACCTCCAGACAGGGCTCCTCTACATGACAACAAAAAATGGACAAGGTTGTGGAGGAGTACGGGGGCATCTTCACCTCACCCACAGGGGTTCCTCTGCACTGTCAGGTCAAGCACCTGATTGATTTGACTCCGGGTGCACCGCTACCCAATGGACCAATCTATCAGCGCTCTATTCTAGAGAACGATGAAATCAAGAGGCAGATTTAGGAGCTACTGCAGAAAGGTCACATCCAACCAAGTTCATCACCCCATGGGAGCCCGATCGTGTTGGTACAGAAGAAGGATGGGACATGGAGACTCTGTATTGACTATCGGGTGTTGAACAAGATCACTGTCTAGAATAGGTACTCGATCCCACGGATTGATGACCTTCCGGACCAACTCAAAGGGGTGAAATATTTTAGCAAGATCGACTTGAAGTCTGGGTATCACCGGGTACCAATTGAACCCTCTAATGTGTGGAAGACTGCCTTCAAAGCCAAGGAAGGCCTTTTTGAATGGATGGTCATGCCTTTCGAGTTGACGTTGTGCTCCCGCAACCTTCATGAGGTTGATGGATGAAATCTTGTGGCCATTCACCAACTCATTTGTAGTGGTTTACTTGGATGAAATTCTGATCTTCAGCCAGACTTGGGAAGAACACCTCCACCACATCCAGCAAGTCCTCCAAACACTGTGGCAACACAAGTTGTGTGCCAATTTGGAGAAGTGGACTTTTGGCATGACCCAGGTTCAATATCTGGGATACATTATTGATGAAAGAGAGGTGCATGTAGATCCAGCCAAGATCCAATTCATTCAGGATTGGCCAGCTCCAACCACTATAACAGATCTTCACAACTTTCTTTGTCTTGCTAATTTGTACCGTAGGTTCGTGTTGGGATTCTCTCATATCACTTGGCCGTTGAGTCAAGTCACCAAGGGAGGAGCGAGAGAAAAATTCTTTTGGTCAGAATCTCAACAGAAGGCGTTTACAGAATTGAAAAATCGCCTTTGTTCTGCCCCAGTGCTCACATTAACAGACTTGCAATAGCCATTTGAGATCGAGACAGATGCCTCTGACTATGCTATTGGGGCAGTTCTTACTCAATAGGGACATCCAGTGGAATATCACAGTGAGACATTGTCTAACACAGTTTGCAAGTATCCCACTTATGACAAAGAAATGTATTCCATTGTGCAAGCTTGTCAACAATGGAAGCATTACATTTTGGGGAAGGAAACAATCATCCACACAGACCATCGGCCCCTGCAGTTCATACAGACACAAGGGAATTTGTAGAATGATCTCCATCAGAAGTGGTCCACATATCTGCAACAGTTTTATTTGAACATCAGGTACAAGAAGGGTAGCACCAATAATGTTGCAGACTATCTCAGCCGACCATCGATCACCATTCTCAACTCTTGTGGGCACGAGAATTCTGATTGGCCGCTTCTCTACAAGAGCGACCCAAAATTCGGCCACACATACAAGGCACTCTTGGGGGGTACGCAAGTTCCAAATTTTCACCTCCAAGATGCAATTTTATGTCACCTGGGACACCTTTGTGTTCCTTCAAGCGAGTGTGCCAAGATGATATGGGAAGCACACTACAGTTGAGTCGCTGGGAATTTTAGGGTCGAGAAAACTATAGCAGTACTGCAGAAGTATATCTATTGGCCGAGCCTTCAAAAGGATGTTGGGAAGCACATCGGATCCTGCACTACTTGTGCCATTGCCAAACTGACCATCAAGAAACAAGGCCTATATACTCCGCTACCTACCCATATTCAACCATGGGAATCCATCTCCATAGATTACATGTCAGGCCTGCCTTCTACTAAGCATGGAAATGACTGTGTTTTCATGGTCGTCGATAGATTCTCGAAGATGTCCATTATGGCGAATATCACAGCAGAAGCCATTGCTAAAATCTTCTTTGAACGAGTGTGGGTGCACTTTGGGATCCCACAGTCTATCATATCAGATCGGGATAGCAAGTTCCTCAGCACATTTTGGTCTAGCCTCTGGTCAATGCTGGACACCAAGCTCACCAAGTCCACATCTTTCCATCCCCAAACAGATGGCCAGACAAAGGTTGTCAACAGAATGATTGTACACATTCTACGCATGTACAATTCCAAGCATCCAAGCACATGGGACGAGAGCCTCCCCTATTTACAACATAGTTATAACCGGGCTCTCCACAGTTCAATTGGCCACAACCCCTTTCAGGTGGTTTTGGGATTCCAGCCACTATGTCCCATTAACGTAGCCATGCCATTTGCGGCTACTCAAGATGATTCAGATCATGTCTAGTCTGAAGTTGACAAACCAAACATCTTCATCGAGTGCATTCAACACATCCGCCAACAGGTTCATGACATATTGGACAAAGCTAATGCTAAGTAAAAGTAATGCCATGATCAACATCGGGTCCCACACAACTTCCAGGTGGGCGAAAAAGTGTGGCTACATTTGCAGAAGGAGCACCTCACTGGACCCCACCGCAAGCCTCACTCACTCTGATACGGGTCGTACACCATCACCAAGGCTGTAGGGAACAATGCCTTTGAGCTCAGTATTCCACCATTCCTTGGTCTGCACCCAGTATTCAATCTGGACCACCTTTGTCCTTACTTACCACCTCTACTAGACACCTCTGACATTGCAAAACCACTCACACCAATAGAGTTAAACACAGACTGCATGGAACAGGCCAAAACAGATTGTATTATGGACATGCAAATCAAGAACACTTTCCAACAGAAGATCCAACTGTATCGGGTTGTCAAAGCTGGCCAACTCCTATACCAAGGAAAGTGGTTCACTAGGGACCAAGTTCAGCAAAAGTTTCCTCATCTCATGGAAGAACTTAATGCAATGGGGACCATTTCTTCCTAAGGGGGGAGGAATGATCCAGGTTGATATTGGTGGTCACCCACCTATTCCACTTGGGGCCCCACCATTCTCTCTTTCATTTTTTCAGTTTCAGCACAACTTACTATTTTTAGTAGTTTTTCGGGTCTTGAATTTCCAAAGCCATTTTGAGGCCCTAAACGACGTTTGCTGGTAAAATAGGGAGCAACATGGGTCGTAAATCAATGTTTCTCACTCAAAAGTTGTATTCCTCGAATAGATATTTCTAACGAGCTATTGTGCACGTCAAACAGAGATCGGATGCCAAAGTTACGTCCCCGGGAAGTTGAAGCACCAATTTACCCAAATGGGACCCATAGTTTTGGCGCTTCATCTCCTAGGGTTAGGGTTTTGGATGTTTAGGGTTTTCCATTGTTTCTAAATAATAAATAGGCCCTTGAGCCTCATTGTAACTTAGTTCAGAGGCCTGTAGCCACCACATCTCTTCTCATGGATAGCTACCAGTGCCCTAGTTTATTTCCATTCTATTTGTAAGCAAATTTCAGTTCTTTGATATTAATGAAATGAAGTGTTATTTCCACTGTATCTTTTTATTTATGGTTATATGTTTATTTAGTTGCATTCTTGCATAAATCTGGATCAATTTCTAAACATGGCCACTCCCTTGGAGGATATAGGGAGATGTTGTATTACTGTGGATGCACTCCGAAAGCACCAAACATTTCTCACCTTTTCAGCCATTGTGAGAAAAATTGGGCAGCAAGTAAGTGGTGGGTAAACCACTTACCATATCACTATCTAATGCAGTCAGGAGATATACTACGCTAGTTACACATGTGGGACTATGACCCACCTCCATATGCACAAATTTCTATTTGTATGTATGTAGATTTGATCCCATACATTAATGATGTACTTGTAATTTTTATGGGAATGTATGGAGGGAGGATGGAAGGTATGTATGTGCCCTATGGGATGGATATTAACCATGTAACTTATGCTACATGTTTCAAGGAGAACATTGGGAAAACAATGTTTGTTTCATTTGAGCTATTGTCTCCTTATGGGATGGATTATTTGCATCTCATAAGAACTTTGGAGGAGCAATTCATGGAGGGATGGATTAGTGAACACTTAGCTTATGAGGGAAGCTTATCACATGTTGCTGTCACCAATGGAGGAAGGAAAGAGTTGCAACACTCACCTTGTCAGTTTCTTGAGGACAAGCAACATTTGGGAAGGGAGGATTGTAATATTCCCAATTAGTCATGAGCTAATTGGAATATTCATTTTTGTTTTTCTGCTTTATTTAAAGAATAAGAGGCCAAAGGAGGTCCATATTTCTCCTTAATAATGAATAAATCAATGCCAAATGTGAAAGAGACAAATCTTGGCAGCTTAATTGAAGCACCCTTCGTGTGAAAGGGGTTGGATCACTTTGACTGGGTCAACCTGGACCAAATCTACAACATTGTCATGGAGTGGCCATCAATGAGGGACAACACAGTTTTATATGGAGATGCTTTGTGTGAAAGGAGTACTATCATTAGATGTGGTTTAGGGTTTGCAAGCTCTTAACTTATAAAGGGAAGAGGATGGCAACATTAGAAGGTTTTTGATGTATACAATATTTTTCTGAATATATGGTATGTTTAGACATATATCTTTCTCTTGCTATTTAGCTGATATTGAATGTTGTTTAGCATTGGGTGTTCTTAATCAAGAATCCCACCTCTTCCCATTGAGTAGTTCTTGAGAGAGTTTGTATTGCATTTTCCACTATCTAGCTTAGGGCCAGGCTTCTTCTTTCAGCTACAATGCAGATCATGTTGAGGGTTTGGTTGTTTTTGCAAGCTGCAGCAAGTGGAGACTAGATCTTTCAGATCTAGGCCATTTCAGTGCTCCTTTTCAGTGGAGGAGGTTTCTACTTCATTGGGAGGACATTATTGGAGGGCTTGAGCATAATTTTCAGATTTTGGCATTAGGCCAACCATATTTTGATCCCTACAACGTATTTTACTTCCAAATCTGCATTATTTTTGTAGGTGGAGTTGCAGGGTGGTTCAACACACCATTTGGAGAGTTGATTTTCTAGTGTTGGGGATCTGCCCTTCACTTTGAAAATCTATTGGAGGAGGCTATTCTATTTCTCATATCATTTTAGCAATACTTTCCATATTTGTAATTTTCAGTAGATTTGCAGTCTTAGATCTCATATCTACATCTTGTACTTGGTGTTTTGCTGAAAACCCCAAAGGGGTTCTTTAGAGGAGCTTGTAGAGTGCATGGATTTGATATAGATAAAACTTTTTATGCACATAACAGTGCTAGATCTGATGTATAATCTACTGTTTTTGCAGAGGTAATAAAATAATGTTGTAAGGGTTTTCCAGCTTTTCTATATGGTTGTAGAACCTCATATTGAGGCATTTTATTCATTGGAGGCTTTTTTTTCTTGTTATGCATCTTATGGGCCACTTCTTAAACATATTTTGTTGCTGTAATAACATATGAAAGGTCTCCATATTGGCCTCTTCCTATTTAAATGATGATCTACATTATTATTCCAACACTTTGTATTATATTGTTGCTTTTCCCATTTCAGGATATTACAGTGATTCAATACAAAGTAATTGTTCTTTCCTAATTGCGTCTATTCTAATGTTATTTGCAATATTCCTTGATCACTCGCATGGTTTATAACTAATTATTAATTCAAAAATATGTTGTATGCTAAATTGGGAATTTTATTTTCCTTTGATTTTAAATGCGAGATGCTTGGATACCTTTGAATGTTTTTATCCATGTAGATCTCTTTTGGAGCATCATGGAGAATATGTGGAAAGAATTTGTAAAGACTCTAAGGAATTGAGGAAAAGTTGGTTGTGGAAAGCATTGAAAATACTTATACAAGCACCTCATTAATAGGTAAGTGATTATTCACATACTACATGTTTCATGTTTTAGTTATAAGCTAAGGAAAGGTAGAAATTATTTTGATGTTTGTTACTAGGATTCATTAGGAATCTAGGGAGATCGCTCTTGTCCTCAAGAAGGATTAGTCCAATATAACATATATGAGTCATAGAGTCATTAACCATGATTGGAATATGTTTCTTAGTGAGTCATGAGAGTTGGTTCAACCATACATGGGCTTATTGATATAATTATACAATAATGTATTTTCATTTTGGAAACCATGAAATAGGCATATGAAACTGTGTATTTTGTTTCATATCATTGATTCATAGTCATTGGTCCATGTGGAGTAGCCTTTTTCATATGGAAAGGAGGCATTGTCGGCTATATATATCAGTTTACATTCATCCATGGAGATGCTTGTATATAATGGATTATGGTTGGTCATACTGTTGAGACCTCTCATCATGTAGTTGTTTCTACCATGTCTACTTCAGAGATATGTTGCTTCTAGATAGACATTTCTACTGTTGACATATGAGATTCTGTTGTTGGAGAGTACATTTTGGAGAGGTTTTATTTGTTGTTGCTGCTATGGAATTTATTAGTGTTGTTACTACTATGAGGTCACATTATGCAGTTGCTGCTATGTGTTGATGATATGATTTTCTATTGTTTCTATGACATGGATTATGTTGTTGTTTCTTCAAGGGAGAGAGTGTTTTTTCAATTTTTGTTGTTGTTGAGTGAGCGTTTATTGTTGATGTTGGTAGGAGATGTGTTTTTATGCTCTAGTGTGTTGTTTATTGGACATAGCTTGTGTCCAAGGTAAGTTCAGTGCACATATATTCCAAGGGGAGTGTTGTTGTATTTTAGTCTTGCACTCCATTATTCATCACTTGCATATGATATTGAGTGGAGTTTATTTTTTTGTTGATGGAGCCCCTTGCATGTAGAGGAGTATATAGTGTTCATCCTTGACATGTTTAGTTGTTTTCCATTGTTTTCAAAGGGGGATAATATGAGGATGATGATCAGATGATTGTTTCAATTGGGGGGTTGACATCAATGACAAAGGAGGATATTTTTTTCAATGATGTGTGTTGCAGTGTTGTATATGTGTGGTTGGTTTTCATTGATGTCAACCTGGTTTCTTGGGCTGTAAGTATGTTGGACATGCATGAGTATGTGTAGCTGCAGGTGGATTATGTATGGTTGAGGTTTAGATGGTCATTGGCATGTCTACTATCTCATACTAGCTTGGAGATGGTCCTTGGGATGTATACTTGCTTGGACTAGCTTGGAGATGATGGTTGACATGTAGATGGTGCTTGGTTGGATGATGGTATGTTGAACTAGTTTGGAGGACCTCCCATGATGATTATGGTATGTTTGTATGTTTCTCTAGATTGGAGGCCTTCCCATGATGATGATCTCCTTGATCATGTTGCTGCATACAGATGTTGGTGTCTGCTACAAGAGTTAGAGTTGTGGAGCATTGTTGATTAGTATCCATGTCCCAGACTAGGTACACATGTTGATGATGTTATACGTTAGGATTGTAGAGGATTTAAATGTGGAAGTATATTATTTAGATGGTTTTACATGTCTTGTAAGATGTCTAACAGGTTTTGGAGTTGCATAGTGATGGCAGAGATGTTGTGGAGAAGTTTAATGGCTCAGTTGCTTAGTATGGTTTTTGGATGGCATCCTAGTCATCCTAGTTTGACTTGGGATGAGGATGGGGTTGCTACAATGGATTTTTGGAGTGTTTCAGAGGGTTCAGTGGCTTCCAAATTACCTACATAGGCTTGTTAAGATATAGAATAAGTTCGAGCAATTTCTAAGTTGTGTTGAATTAGTTGTGACCATCCGTAGACCTAGTCACATGCATGTTGAGTCAAGGGAGTGATTGAAAAGCCATAGTCACATGGAGACAGGCCCAAGGGAGAATTTGTATCCCCAATTGCATGGATGATAATGCTAAGGGAGTGATTGAGGAATTTTCATGACTTTTTCTTTAGATTTCTCGCATTGTTCAACTAATTTTGGTGTTGTGGCGATGTTATTGATTAGAACTTTTCAGCATATGGTAGAAAAAGTTTGTGTGGCCTATAGAAGTTGATCAAGGTTGAAGATATCAAAGGGTTAGTGGAGAAAGTGGCTTGATTTGGTAAATAATCCTATCTCAACCAAATCTGAAGCATATGAAAAGAGTTATTGAGTCTTCCATAACTTGTAGCATTTAACCAGTATCTCAACACAAGAATTTGATAAATGGAGGAAGGCATTGAGTATTTTTGGTTGGTTTCTTGGAGAGTGTGTGAGAATGATATTGTGAGAGAATTATGAGTGAGTATAGTATGCAGCAGTTACTCACATATTTTATGCATAGATATATCAGATTTTTGTGAGTAGAAATCAGAGATAGAGTTGAGTATAAGATTTAGTCTTTATGTGTAGTTTGTGGTAAAAAATTGGCAACTTGTTGTATGTTTGGGAGAGTATTTTGGTGTGAGTTGGAGTGAAGAAATTCGCCCCCTAGGTCATATTTTTATTCATTTTTTTTGTGCAGAACGATGGTGTTGTTGGGTTTCTCAGGTTGAGCGAATTGAGAGCCTAGTATGAAATATAGTTCACATAGATGAAGTGAAGATGTTGAGGCCTTAATATAGACAGTGATTTGGTAGATTCATAGTAGGAAGATTTTTCTACATCCTATAGGAGTTGGATAATTCAATGGTGGTTGGGCGAGGATCGTTGGTCATGAGAGCTTCTAGCAAATGGAAGTTCGTAGATGTGCGATAGGAACAAAGTTCTAAATTTATAGATGCGAGCATACTAGAGAGAAAGTTGATTCTTTTGGCTATTGGTGTAGCTAATCCATGTAACAATTTTTTCAAAAAATAATAAAAATAATTGAGAAGCGCAACAGAAATAGGTTGGTTTTCTCCCGAAAGGGTTTCCACCAGAAATACTTGTGTCTCTATGTGTGTATGCTCATGTTGAAGTTTCTTATGGTTATTTTGGTTTCATTTTATTGTTGCTTACATGTTTTGATGATCTAATGTTGTGCATGTGGATGGATAATTGAGTTTGGGAATAAATATTTATATTTGGTATAAAGGACATCACTATTCACCCCCCCCCCTCCCCACTCTTAGTAGTGAAAATATTTCCAACAAAATCCACTTCCCTATGAGGAAGTAACTCTAAAATATCAGTAGAAAACACATCCCGAAACTACTACAAAATGGGATACTTCTTCAAAACTTCATCATCCTCAACATCCTTCCCTTTGTCATTGGAAACATGCATTGGAAATAATAAACACCCTTTCTTGAAAGTGCACTTAGCTTGCATGGTTGCAACCATTCTCACTTATGCAAGTTTCTTCTTTCCCTGCAATATTCTCTTCTCTCCATCATAATCCATTAACTCAATAGCCTTCTCATATCAGTCTACCTTGGTCTTGTGAGTAAACAACCAATACATTCCCAAAATCATACTATATGAACACAAAGGAAGCACATTTATATGTGTTTATGTAGGTATACCATTCAACTCAAATGCACAGGCTATCACCCAAGGTTGAACTCTTTTCTTGGTCCTTGTAGCTAACTGCACCAACCAATATTCTGAATGTGCTTCTTTACTTAAACGACACTTATCCACTAGGTCAAGACTAACATAACTATAAATAGATCCAGGATCAATAAAAATAGAAATAACTTGATCATAAAGCTTACCTTCCATCTCAGTAATGGATGCTTGGTGATTTTTCTTCCTATTATCAAGTGCTTCATAAATCTAATGAATGCTCTGACCAATATCCCCAAATGTCTATGCCTCTGAAGCACTATAGATATAAGGTTTTCCACCTTAATACAATGGAAAATACTTCTTGCAATGGTATTTGCCAAAAATTCAACACTGTAATGGTTCCCCACCATTACCTTTATTCTCCTACTCTCCAGGATAAGATCCATGTCCTTTCTTAGCTACATTAACCTTCTTATAAGGAACCACATTTTCTTTCTCATCTACATCCTTAGGTCTTCCCTGCTTCTGAGGAAATTTTCCTTTATCCATCTCATTCCCTTTCCAATCACGTTTTTTCTCAGGCATAGCTTTGACTACTCATAATAATGCTTTAGCTTCCCGATGACTTCCTCCAATGATTGAGGCTCATCATACTCAATCCAATCCTTGAATGCTAAAGGAAATCCACTACTGAAAATTTGGAATTTTGTCTTCTTATCTTTAAGGTAGGGCACATAACTCAAGAACTCCAAAAAATTGGTCATGTAATATTCTTATGTCATGGAAATCATATTCAACTCATAGAATTCCTTGGCCTTTCCATCATAATATATCTCAAACAAGTACTTATTTCTGAAAAGTATTTTAAACTCAAGACAACTCAACTCTTCTACCTTGATTCCTCTGACATGCTTCACATATTCCCACCAGATATTTTTTTTCCCTTGAGACTGAAGATCACTAGCTTGGACTTCATGTTCTCTATATAATCATGTAATCAAAAGGAATTATTCATCCCAAGGAGGCATGCTTATGCATCTTTTGGTTTTTTCATATAATCCATCAAAAGTAGGAGGCTTGACTTTGTTAAAATCCTTTGGAAAGTACTACTTCTCACTCCTTATATAAGGATGATGGCGGTGATGAAAATAATGTATCTCTAAATCGGAACTATAATAGATACCATAAGAACTACCTATCCTATCAAGAGTATTCAACCATATTCCACCTATGACTGTGTCATCTTTGTCTAGCCTATATCCTGATCGAGACTTGCTACCATATGCCCCATTAGTCCTTTCCTCATGTCCATGGCTAATCCTTGGTTGGCAATGTCTTTGAAAATATGATAAGCTCTGAAGGGTTATTGCATTAACCTTGGCTTGATTTTCTTGAGCTCTGGAAAGCCTTTCTTGTGTCTCAATCATTTTGGTATTATCTACCTTGCAAATTATTATTTTTGCCTTCAAAATTCTCAATGTATCTGCTATATCAGAAAAATAACCATCTCCTGGTTGCTCAAATAATTTATAAGGTGAGTTATGTGAACTATAATCCACCATTCTAGTCATCATCTATGATCTTATTCTTCTTGTCAACATACCATGTTAAATAAACCAAATATAGACATACTAAAATCATACCCTAGATAAGTTCTGGGGAGGCTATCTCACCTACAAAAATCAATCTGGA
The DNA here is from genome assembly GCA_034641835.2 of Pinus albicaulis. Lineage (NCBI taxonomy): Eukaryota > Viridiplantae > Streptophyta > Pinopsida > Pinales > Pinaceae > Pinus > Pinus albicaulis. Next base: position 190,874,662 of record CM076571.1, on the reverse strand, counting down.
TTAGAATGATATACATGTATATATGTAATGACATCAACATATTAACACATCAACATCATGCATTATAACACAAAATACCACATCGAATATATACATGAAAACCATAGCCACTACAATGCATGCATAAAAATCACATCTTTCCCATCCAGTCTAAGTGTTTGAACTTGGAAGCTCTGATACTTACCTGTAAACACCACTCGCACATTTACTCATTTTTACAAGATCTCTTGGGTAAACATGAGTTGAGTGCTACTATGACATGACCCGACCTTCAAGTTCTAGTTATGGAAGTGGGGCCTACAAATTGACAACTTACTGACATCCCTCGGTGACTATATACCACTCAGAAGCTTGAGAACCACCCCAAGAAATCAATCCTTGAGTTGGAACTCATTTTCATTGACTTAAAACCCCTACCACGCCCTTGAAACACTATGCATAAGATTATGAGGCTATAATCGCACCCATAAGCTTGCCTGCATGAGGTTATGACCAAAATTTTCTAGTTTTGTGCATGCGGTCCAAAGATATATGCCACCTTTTGAGGAAATTCTACAGACCATTGCCCAGATGTTGATGGGTGATGGAAATTCATCAAACAATGGGTTCTCCCTGATGTGAAGTTACAATTAAACCTCATGTAATTTAGAATAGGAACCCCATCCAGGGTATCGGCCCAACTACCATATGTTCTTATAGATTTTCCTTGGCTACAAAATTCAACACAATAAAGAAATGCATAGGTAATCTCAGATCAAAAAGTGAGTATGTCTTGTGAAATGTTTAGTTGCGGATAATATCAATGTCCTTTGACCAAAAAGGAAGAGAAAACTGGTCCCTTTAAATACAAGTAATAGTACTAGTCTAGAAAATACCCACAAGCATATATATATGAATGAATCATTGATAAACCAGTGAAATAGTTGATAACTAAGCAACGATTCTTAAAGAAAATACAACACACCTTAAAAAAAATAAGTAACAAAGCCACCAAAATAGTTCAATTTCCTTCGTACAGATGAAAATAACATACGTCAAAAACATTCAAAGAATAGTCTTACAATATTCACGATATATGCATAAAAACTTGTTGGCTCAACGATCTTCTGAATTAAGTAAATGTTACAAGATACATCAAGACAGTGAACACCATTAGCCCAAATATTGGAGAATTAGAGCATTCACTTGCTCATCCAAAACAACTATCTTCCTCTCCAATGCCTAATAGGAGGAGTCAAGGTGAAAAGTATTTTTCTTGTACAATGAGGGTTTATATATAACAAATGGGGCGATACTTCACCTCCCTTATGACTCTTGGACTACCCTCACAATTGTTTGAATTCTCATCACTTTTCGACTTCCTACATGACTTTTCAAATTACATAGATGACTCTTGGATTTCCACTTTACATTACATTTTCCAATATATAATTACATAATCCAAGAATGATGTGGCACATGATGGCTTCTGACATGACATTGATGACATGGAATGCACGATGTCATGGAAATGTCAAGAAATTTTTTTTTATTTCTTTATTTATGTCTTATTGAAAATATAGTGCATGTTATTCTTCTTCATCCTCCTTATGAATTGAAGATAAGGAGTCTTCAATGTGGTCTTTATCTTCCATATTCTTGTTATAATCTAGTGCTCCTTCAACTTCTTGCTTGATGATCATATTATCTCCTCATCTCCTTAAGTGTCTTATAACATGGTATGCTTGTCCATATCCTTCATCATCATCCTGCCATGACATAATAGAGTACCTGCAACTACAATCCACACATGAAAATATGACATCAGCTCGATAAATCCCTAACCTAAGATACTTCATGAAATCACTTGTTAGGGATAGAACTCGTGATTGGTTGAGTGAATAACTCAGGGATTACACAGTTCCAGAAGCTAAAGTCCAAGATTGAGGCTTGATATTGTGCAATGCACAGTTTAGGATGGCCAAGGTAAGAGGATTGTGCAGTTGAGGGACTCAAGGACTCATAATAGAGGCTTGAGCCTTGAGACTATGAAATCCACAATTTTGAAGGTATGGGCTTAGTGAATGCACAGTTGAGAAACACGAGAAGTCAATATTGAGGCTTGAAGTTTTTCCAATGCATAATTCAGACAGGAGAACATGCTGGGAGATTGTGCAATTGAGGGGTTCAAGGCCTCAAGATTGAGGCTTGAGGCTTGATGTTTCCCAATGTGTAGTTCGGGAGGGAGAGAGGAAAAGTGATTGTTTAGTTGCGTATTTCAATAGCTCAAGCTTGAGGCCTAATGCTTGAAACTGTGCAGTGCACAGAGAAGGCTGACCGGAGGCAAGGATTCCGCAATTATGGCGCTCAGGGGCTCAACTTGAGCATTAAGATTTCATAGTGTGCAGTTATGGGATGAAACATTTTTGCATTGTGTAGTGTCAAGATGAAAGGATACTACTTGAGGACTGATATTGCACAACGTGCAGTTCAGGTTGGCTAAAGGAGGCTGAGTGGTCCGGTCGAAGATTTTTCCCAATTTGACTAAGTGTCAAATCCGTGAGAGAAAGATAAGAAAAAGCATGAATCTTAACATTCCCACACAGTTATATCACTCTATGAAACAACATGGAACACTTATAAAACATGAACAACATCATTTCATTAATGCAACAACTTTGCAATGATCTACACCAAGTGCAACACCAATGATACACTTTGCGACGACCATGATGACACTTGTGCGATAGTGCTTAAAACTTTGGAAATGAGTGCAATACATGTTGACATGGTAATACCAAATAATTTACACAAAGAATACTCCTTGAAACCACTAAAACTAGCTTTCATGCATTGTGCGACACTCCACATGCTAAAACACAACATTTACTATATGAAGAGAAAAGTGGGAATGACACTTGTGATATGTGAATGAAAGTGAAAGTGATGCATGCCAGAGGAAATATAACATGAAAAAACACTAATTAAAGTGAAATAAATCGAAAAATAAATTTTAACGCATGAAAACGACACTTGCAAAAGCAAATGTGCACCAAAGTGACAATTTGAAAACCTCACCAAAATAGAAGTACAAATGAAGCTAAAAGTGGAAGATTTTCAATGAAATCATGCACTGACTATCGACATAGGTTGAACATTAAAAATGAACTGTCTAGATTGACCATGCTATGCTCATTAAATCTTGCATAAAAGAATGCGCTCATGAATTTTGTTGAATGAGCATGTGTGAGCAGGTGACTTTGACACTTAAAAGTCAAAAGGGAGTCCAAGAAATTATCAAAACATGAACTAACAAAGAAGTTAATATGGAAATATCGATCATAATGTCCAAAGTAGACTCCAAAATTCAAGTGTAAGAAACTTTTTGGGGGGTCTTTGTCCCAGCGACAACACTTGGCGACACACTAGTAGATCTTTTACTTCTCTTCCTTGTTCAATTCTTTCATGTAGGGTCCAGTACTTCATGGAGTATTGATTCATCGTTCAGATTACCATGGCTTTCCCACTTACACTATGATAAAAATAGTCCCATTTGTTGGACTATATTAAGCATTGTTAAATGACTAAGATGGTACACATAAATTATCAATCCAGGGACGTATTTTATTTCAATGACAACTACATTGTATGTGCCGATACATAAAACCATAAGAAAATCAAGTAAAGAGAAATCATTGCTGAATTAAGTGCTGAAATAATTCACTCATGCAGGAATAAAAATAATCTACAGGAAATTAAGCATGCCTCAATTAACTGTACCTAGTGCGCCACACAAAAATTACACCAGTTGGTATCTCTAATCACATCTGTGTAACAACGTAATAATATTGAAATTGAATCATATCTACTCATAGCTAGAACAACAACAACGGTACTCCTACATAATACGTAAAGAAAATAAGAAATATAGTACAACTACCTTAACTGTTGCAATCCCTGCTAAAGAGGAGGGCCCTTCCTCCCTAGCAGGGCACAGGAAGAGATAGAAACTTAAATGGAAGCTAAACCAGACAATGCATGTAACAAGAACAACGTGATATATTTGTATTAATGTGACCAAAATTACAGAGCTAAAAGTAATAATGTTCTCCACTAACCCCTTGACCTCAAGGGTGGAGAGTTATATAATGGTTACATGTTCAGAAAAATGAGGAACAGATTAGTCATGAGAATCTTATGATTCTCATGCTGATTAAAATAAGATACATATAATTACAACCACTTCTTAATAAAAATTCTAAATGGAAGAGTATGGATTATAATCAAAACTACCTAAAAGATGTCATCCTAAAATACAATATGTAATGACTTCTATAGTTGTCGTGGAAAATGACAATTGTATCATAACAAAAATTGTGGATAGGTCAGCATCCGAAAGTTATGTCCATTCAACAGTACAGATGTAACAACAGTTTATATCTAGCGGGTCTGTAACAACACTGTGATGTAACAACATCGTGGTGTAACAACACATGTTCATTGCTTTTGTACACTTCATTCTCTAGAACTTTTGTGCTAAGAATAACATCTGGAAGTACAAGAAAAGACCAGATAACTTCTTCCAACATTTATCCCAGTTAGTCATAAAAAAAAGAAACGATACATCATAATAATCGATGAAATGGCAAGATAATGAAAATAAGGTAAAACAACACTGTTTAAGATACAAAAAGTAGGAAAAGAGGCAAAGATAGTCCCAACGGTTGTAGTCATAAGGTAATAATGGGAGAAACAAATGTAGGAAATAAGTACAAAACTGGCACCCAACATCTCCCCCTAGCTAAAGCACTTGCATGTCCTCCTGCAAAATCTCATCTCCCATGAGAATATATCTGGTTCAGGTTAGTGAAGTCATAAGCGTCGAATGTGTCTTCATCTGGAGACCTATACCCTTAAGTAGCCATCAACTGTCATACCCAAGGCTCTGCTTCATACTTGCTCAGTTCATAATGAATCTGGTAATCCTCTATTGGTAGCCAAATAAAAGGGAATTTAAATCTTAGCCCAAGTCAAGTTGCGCCAAGGGTCTGTATTATCCAGGCATATGCTGGTACATGTGTAACAGCTACCACAATGTTCTGAAATGCATTAGGGGAATTTTCAGGTCTAAAATGGGTCTTCTAAGAAAATAATAAAATAATAGCTAAACCAATAATATAATATTTATGAATTTGCAATTCACTTTTTGCACCAAAATCCATGTAACCATGGTTAAATTCAATTCAAAAGTTGTACCAAAATAAAATTAATAATTTTTTTTATTAATGTAACTATAAATAAGAATGAGCTTTTCAACAAAAAAATCATTATCATTGCACAACTAATGCATTTGTCATTTGTACTTAAATAACTTAAAATAAAATATAAATATAAATTCATAAATTCTTAATTATAGAATATACTATATAAAAATAATATAATATAATATAATATATGTAATATATTGTTTTAATATATATATATATATATATATATATATATATATATATATATATATATATATATATATATTATGAATTTTATATTACATATTGAATTGATTTGATTTATAACCTAAGAAGAAATAATATATAATATAAAAACAAATAAAAATATATAGTCTATAACATTTAGATTATTTTTCATAATATTATATATAATAATATATAATATTGATATAATCATAATGAAATGAATTGATTTTTATTTAAAATTAAAGGAAAAAAGTATTTAAATAAATTTAATTTATATTTATAAGTATAATATAAGATTTATATACATTGAAATTTAGTATTTTTTGCTCCAAATTATGTCGAACTTAATATATTTTTTTTCAACATACAAAACTAATATACCTTTTTTTCATCCTACAAAACTAAAATGTCTTTTTTCTTTAATTTTAATATGTTTGTATTGCTATTAATATAATAATGATATTATTTATAGATTTGGTTTATCCTAAAATTACAAGGTTACATTTTTATTTATTTTGATTTCATATGTATAATATATATGCATAGATATTAACTTATAATTAATTTTAAATTGTAATATTAAATAAAATGAAATGAATATATAATTTAAAAATAAATCTTTGAAAATATACAAATATAATATTTATTGAAAAGTGTGTAATTACATGAAGATTGTGTAGGGATATGAATTGTTTATTTCAAAAAATATGAAATGACATTAAAAATATTTTATTCAAAAAGTGTGAAATGAAATTTATTATGAGTACTTTATTTTACACTTTAAAAGTACTTATAGCACTACCATGGTTAACCATGAGTTTTTATCCACCATTGAGAATGTGACAAGTAAGTACCTTTAACTCAAACAATGCCACATAAACCATTAGGGATGATGTCATCCCCTAAAATGTGATTGGTTAAAGTGAATTTTGAATGTAAATTTTATTTAGGAGGCCCATTATAGACCTCAAAATTCCCCTAATGCAAACGGGTTCCCTTCCAACAACTCAATACTGTTGGGTTCTCTACGCTTCATACACCCAGTCAGGGCTTGACTCTTCATTAATGAAAATTGATTAAGGCAAAAGCCCACAATCCTTCTTTTGTAAGCAGAAGCAGGTTCCCTTATCCCATGAGTGCTCAGAATCCTTCTAAATTCCCGCCTTAATTCTGCGGCCCGTCCTGGTTCTACCCGAATCCATAATGCTATCTTCTCTTCATTAGCATCCATAAATTTCGTCGACAAATGCCACTCAATCTGATTCCTCATAAATGACACAAAGGCTGCAAATCCCCCATGTAGGAGAATATAGTTACCACCATTTGCATACTTGCATGCTCACAAATGAAATTATGCAAAAATAAATCACAGAACAAGTTTTCTCGTCAAAATCAGAAGCACGAAAGACATCTAAAAATGTGCGAGTGGAAGAACCCAGATAGGGCTTGTTCTCCATGATAGATTTTAACTGAAACATGTAATAGCGTTCCCATAGGAAAACGGGGTAATATGGGGAAGGTCACCTGCACCCCAAAAAATTGAGGGCAAGCTCATGGAGTTTTTTCTTATCCATAGTCAGATCCTGAACCTACTTCTATAACAACAGTTGCGCCTTCTGCTTCTTTAAGGCTTCCTTCCGCTTACAATCTTCCCAACCTTTCTTCGGCTCTTCTTTCATCCATTTTTCTTGTAAATAACTTATCTCCTTCTGATGTTCTTTAAACAATATCACCCCCTCCCGAAGGGAGATTACTTCCTGTTTCCACTTCTTCAATTCGGAAATAAACAAAATTTTCTCAGAACTCCATCCCGTGGTGGGACCCAGTGTTCCTCTCCATTCATCATCAACATCAATAGTGGGTGTAAAAACCTATATTGGATGGGTCTGCTCCACCTCTACTACTGGTTCTTGTGTAACAACAGCTTCATGAGTGGGTTCTTTTGTAACAATAGCTTCATTAGCCCCTTCATTTTTGCCTAGGCCAGCCTCTGTGCCCACTGTTGGTTCTTCTATAACATTAGTGGAATCCACAGGTTCTTGTGTATCAACTTCTAGGTCAATTACTATAGGAGGCTCTGATTTAACTGCTAGTCCTTGTGTGACAACAATATCCTTAGTAGTTTCTTGTGGGACAACCTCGCGAATTTATGTTTATGTTTCCATTGGGCTGGTGTTTTCCCCAGAGACCTTATACTCTACTGCTTTTAGTCCTTGAGAACATCTTGTGCATACATATACTAAAATTTCCTTCTCCTCAGCTAATCTTTGTTTCAAATGTTCATTTTCCTTTCTTAAATTTTCAAGTTCTAAAAGCTGAACATGATTTTTGTCCTTACCTGACGAGGAGGGTTCTCTTTCTTCTTCTTCTGATACTTCTACTTATTTCTCCTTTTTAGCTATGGGAAATGGTTCTGTTTGCAAGCTAACTCTCACCCTCTGTTTTGGTCATCTATCCCCAATTGGCTCGTCAGTGGGTTCTTTTCCAATTCTGACCCTAATGGGTTGAGTCTGGACTTCAACTTCTGCATGAATTCCTTCTGAAGTCACGATTTGTTTTCTCCAGCTTGTCCTAGGCCTTTTTCGTTTAAATTCTCCCCAACTCCTTCCATGCTGACTTAGGGAATCCAACACGATCAATTTAATAATTCCATGATTGGTCACACATGCTTCAGGATGTGTTGTTGTCTTCACCAACACTGTCATATGCTTAATATTTCCCAATAGGAAAAATTGGAGGTTGGTCTTATGTTGGTGCCGAAAATGATTTAGTAGAGGGAAGTGGTAATTGAAGACAATTGTGGATCTTCCCTCGCAAGTAATGTACTTGATTAAAACCATGGCGACATTTTCCCATGGCTGGGGGAGTGATAATCTATCAACTCCTCTTCCCTTCTTTTCCAGACTTTCCTCTCCTTCAAGAAAATGTTCCTTAAAAGAAGGGTCATTAATTTTCTTATTGAACCATCTCCATCCTTCTGCTGGAAATATAGTAACTCAGGAAATCACTTCTTCTGTTACTTCAATTTGCAGGCCCCTAACTTGGTTCTGGTGGTTAATCAAATTCTTAGCGAATTCGATTGCAATAGCCTCATCTGAGCCTTCCAACTTCTGAAAATATTCAATCAACCCGACGTCCCTAAATTCCCGGTAAGCTTCTGGACAGTTTTTCAAGGTTTCCATGGAGTCCGGCACATGCCTTACTGCTACTACTCCCATCTTGCTATTATTTTGACCCATTCCTTAAACTCGACCAACCATAATATCACCGCATTGCATGTTTCCTCTCGACACTCTGCTATGCTTATCCCAGATGAAGAGTTTCAGACAAGGATACAAGACTTCAGCTAAGGAAGGTTATGGAAGGTAACAGGATTTGCGAATTACCAAATCATACTTTGGACATTCATACATAAATGCCTAATTATGGAAGGTAACGGGCTTTAAGTACAAGTGCATTTTCCGACTAGATTTAATCATAATTGGCTATCTTGATATTTAATTTGATGCATGTGGGGTTAATGACGGTTTCAGGACTAAGAATTTATTGCAATGATTATGAGATTTATTACCCCCCTAGATTTAATGGTGACGACCAACCACGATCGTCATGGGAATATCATAACTTTCCATTAATCACCAAATTATTAAATTATGACGTTACCTTTTTAAATGACGTATATGAAATGATGTGGAGGAGGAATTTTAATTAACAACATAACTTCTTCCAGTGATTGTGGCGGTCACGCTTGACTGTTGTAACTATTGTTACATGTGACAAAATAAGAAACATTGTTCATGGTTGTCGGTTGTCACATGTGTAACAACCAAGACAACCTTTGTGTTAATTTTTAGAAAATATAATAATTGGGAAAAATAGATACAGAAAAGAAACAAATAAGTAACATCAACTTGTAAAATATATCAGGAAGTAAGGATGATGATTTGAAAGAGGAAAAAAAACAAGGTGTAACAGCCACCATAGAAGTCATTTTCAACTATTACAAATTGTCTGATTGCACCCCGAAATGAGGTTTTCAAAATCATATTTTTATTGTTATTATTATTATTGTTTGTTTGTTTGTTTTCTTTCTTTCTTTTTAACAAGTGTAACAACCACCACAAAAGTGGTTTTTAGTTGCTACATTTATTGGAATTTCAAATTTCAGGCTGCACAGGGTAGCATTCCCCTGCTGTTGTAACATAAAGATCAAAGTCCGTAACAATGTTAACAAATGATTCCTTCAAAGCAGGTTGATGATATAACCTCAGATGGTGCCCATTAACTAGTATTGGTGTCTTGGCACTGTCAATGGTAACCAATTGTACAGTCTCATTGTCAAAGACCATGTCTACTCTGTAAGGACCTAGCCATCTTGTGCAGAGCTTGCCTTTGAAATCCTTGAATCTTGAATCATACAAGAGAGCCCAATCTCCTTTTTGGAATTTATTCTTCTTGATGAACATTTCATGCCATCTAACTCTTTGCTTCTGAATGATCTCTATCTTCTGAATGGCAGCCAACCATTTCTCTTCCAACTCATTGAGTTGGTTCAATGTTTGTGTTTGCGTTGTGCTTAAATCCAAATTGACCTTCAATGTTGTTCTCAATGTATTTATTTCGAACTCTATGGGGAATAAAGGATTCTTACCATACACCAATTCATACGATGAGAAGCATGTAGTATTCCTCCATATTTTTATGTAAGCCCACAACACCTCTGGGAGTTTTTCAGCCCAATTTCCTTGGTGGCTGGCTATTGTCTTTGTTAATATTCTCTAAATGACTTTATTGGTGCTCTCCACTTGACCATTTTCTTCTGGGTGATAAGGTGAAGTGATTCTGTGATGAATTCTATACTTCTCAACTAGCTTCTGGATCAAATGAGATGTGAATTGGAGCCCTCTATCCATCACTATCTCCCTGGGTATCCTGAAGCGAAAAAAAATATCTGTGAATAGGAAGTCTGAAACAACATGCTTTGTAGCTCTAGTTAGTGCCTTCGCTTCAACCCACTTTGTGACATAGTTGGTGCAAACCAATATGTATGATCTTTGCTGTGATGAAGTATTAATCATCCCTAAAAAATACAGGGCCCATTTCTCAAATGGATTTATCACTATCTGAGGCTGTAACGACATCTCATCTGATTTCAGAGGTTGGCCCATCATTTGGTAGCTATCACATCCCTTTTTCAAACTTATTGGCATCCCAGAACATAGTTGGCTAGTAGTACCATGTTGAGAGTACTTTATATTTTTTCCTTTTGTCAGCGAAGTGCCCTCCACAGGGTTCCTCATGACAAGGTTTCAAGATATCAAAAACCTCATCTTCTCTAACACAAAGCCTAATCTGAAAGTCTAGTCTAGTGTGATAGAGATTGCCCTCTATCCAGGAGTAGGTATCACTCTGTTGTATGATCTTCTTCTTTTCTTTGGAAGATAAATGGTGTTGTAATTTTCCTGTAGCAAGATAATTGGCTATATCTGCATACCACGGTGAGTGAGTAGATATGGAAAAAATATATTCATCTGGAAAAGAATCCTCAGTAGGAGTGCAGTCATCACCTATGTTTAATCTAGAAAGAAAATCAGCAACCACATTGTATTTTCCAAGTTTATCTAAAATAGTGAAATAAAATTCCTGTAACAACAATAACCATTGTGTAACTATACCATTGGTAACAGGTTTATTCATTGAAAATCGAACTACAGCATGGTCATTCTGTACAAATACTTGATACCCGGTGATGTAGTTCCAAATTTTGTTGATACCATGCACTACTGCTAGGAATTCCTTCTCAGTCAATGTATATTTGAGTTCAATTGGAGCTAAATTCTTGCTGATGTAGTAAATGGCATAATGTTTCTTTTCCTCCAACTGCCCCAAAACGACACCCACAGCTATGTCAGATGCATCCGTAGCAATATGGAATAGAAATCTCCAGTTCGGTCCTTGCAAAACAGGTTTTGTTGTTACACAGTTATTTAACTTCAAAAAGTTTTTCTCACACTTCCCTGTCCACACAAATTCTGTATCTTCCATGAGCAAAGAAAACAAAGGAGATGCAATCTTTGAAAAATTTTCTATAAATCTTTTGTAGTACCCTGCATGTCCCAAAAAATATGTACCTATTTTTGAGTTCTAGGAGTTAAGATTCTCCAGATTACCTTAATTTTTTTAGGGTCTACCTTGATTCCATTTGTTGAAATGAAATGTCCCAACACAATCCCTCGGTCATCATCATGTGGAATTTATCCATGCTCAAAGAAACATTAGTTTGTTTACAATGTTCTAGTACCTTTTCCAAATTAACTAATGTTGTTTCAAAGGAATCCCCATAGGGTGTAAAGTCATCCATGAAAATTTCAAGGTAGTCATTTAAGAGATCTAAAAATATACCCAAAATTTCCCTTTTAAAAGTTGTTGGTGCATTATAGAGGCCAAAAGGAAGGACGATATATGTAAAGGCACCCCATGGGCAAGTAAAGGTTGTATTTCTTGGTCTTCCGGGGCAATATGTATCTAATTATAGCCACTGAACACGCCCAGGAATGAAAACAAAAAATTCACAGAGAGAGTATCTATGACCTGGTCAATGAATGGTAAAGGTAAATGGTCCTTTTGGGTGGCCTTGTTAAGTTCTCTATAGTCTACACAGACTCTCTGTTTTCCGTTCTTTTTCGGAACAATGACAAGAGGAGACAACCACTAACTGTCATAAATGGGGTAGATGAAATTAGCATTAAGTAGTTTCTGTAATTCTTCTTTCACTCTATCCTTAAGTGCGGGATTCATTTAGCTTTGCGGTTGTCTAACTAGTTTGCAACCCTCTTTAAGGTAGATGCAGTGAGTGCATAGGCCAGGATGGATTCCTTTCATATCATTTTAGTCCCATGCAAATGCCTTTTTATATTTCTGTAACAGTTGTATCAGCAATATGTTCTGTTCAAATGTCAAGTTAGGATTAATGTTCAAATATTTCCCTGGCTCAATTTCAACATGACTACTGTCAGTAAGCGAAGTAGTTTTCAAATATTCAATATTTACGTCATCTACCTCATCTTCCCCTAGATCTCTAATAGAGGCAACAGATAGTGAATTTCTAATAAAACCATTAATAATTTCATCCTCTGTTTCATCCTTAAATTATTGTGCTTTTCCAAGTGTGAGGAAAGGTAGGGGAAAATCATATTCAGGTTCAAATTTGTCCCACTAGGGACTATTCAAATCCATATTGGTTTTGGTGGGGGGTGAAGGTTCAAGTTCTTATTGGCCTGCCCATTTGATATCACCATACATCCGGATCTACATCAGATATATGTGTCTGCAGTGGCTAGCCATGATCTTCCCAAGATTAAAGGATGACCCCCAAAGTTGGATTTAGTTTGTAAAATGAGAAAATTAGTCCTATAATTTCAAGAAGCTACAGTGATCACCACATCTTCTATCATTTCCTTGGGCTTGACACGGGACCTATCTGCTAATTCAAGCACTGTAGGTGTAGGTATGAGTCCATGAAGTCCTAGGAGGATAAAAAGATATTTGGTCATTACATTAATGGTTGCCCATAAATAAAATAGAGTGTTAGTTATGGGTTGGTCATCAATATGGACACTCACTGTAGGATTCCCTGGGTCATTATATTTAGTCAACAAAGGATGATCAATCACAAGTTCAAATTGTTTTCCCATAACATGGATAATAGCAGGGTCTTTCAGTTTCCTTCGAGGATTTTTGACACACAGATCTCTCATTGTTTTGGCATAAATAAGTACTTCCTTAAGTGCTTGTAACAGTGGAATCCACACATACAAATTCTGTAATTCCTTGAGGAACTCAGATTTAGTTTGTGAGGCTAGCCAAGTTTCAATTAATCGTTGAGGGTATGGAGGATCCTAAATCTTAAAAGCTGAGTCAGCTGTCACAGATGCACTAGCCCTACTCGGGTTGGATGCTATAGAAACAACATGCTTTCCCAAGCTAGTTGCTATAGGTGTAACATCAGGTGATGTATCAACTGTTACAGATGTAATAGCTGTTTCAAAATAAACTATATCCTTTCTAGGTGACTCACATTCTTCCTCGATAATAATGGGAGTATGTTATGGTCTGATTACTTTTCTCGACCGAATTTGAACCTTGTTAAACCCAATAGGAGTGATAATATAAGTCTGGAAAGTAATCGGGGCATCTATTCTTTGAGTTGACTTATTATTTGGATTGGGGTCGGACATGAGGTGCAAAAGCTTGAAGAGGAGGCAGTTTTAACTGCTACTGCATTGGCAGTGTAGCGGGCGCTGGACCTTGGCCATTACCTCTCCAATTCTGGCTCCAAGGATGAGATTTTCATGGAGGATATCGCATTGGCGGAGGGGAAGGCCACTAGTTCCATGGTGAAGTAAATTGCGTTGAGGAAGGAGTAGGATATGACCATGGAAATTGTTGACTATTATAAACATTATCCCAAGGATTAAAAGAGGAAAAATCCGGAGGCATACCTATAGGTCATGAATTCCATGGTATCTTTGATCTGATGAAGTAGGAAGACTAGACATCCTTGCTTGATTCCTGAAGTATTGCTTTCAGTGTAGGTATTTTATGGCATTGACTAGTAGAATGTGCCAATTCACAGATGTTGCACAAGTTGATGCTATTCAGTCCACATTCTCTTTCTAAATGTTTCTTTTTGCATCAAGGACAGAATATCGCCAAGGTTTTTTCAACTTCTGCTTGTGCTTTCTTAACTTGTACCGTAGTGATCTGGGCAGAGAGAGTACTGAGGAGGTCAGTTTAAAAATCCTCAAATAGATTCTCGATCTCTATTCTGGTTACTCCTCCACTTGTGGACTTCTGTACCCGAACTGAAGGGTCCCAGACTGAACTCTTCCCCTTGACCGATCCTCTTAAACTCCACAGACAAAGCTTCATTATTTATTCAAGTGGTTCCTGTGATATGTCTCATTTTCACAACAGATTCAAATCCTCTAGACAGTCATCTCTTATACCTCTTAAGAGTATAGGTTTCAAGATTTTTGGGGCTAAGTTACCAAACTTATACCTTTTTAAATTATAATGGAATCGTTCCATGTAGTCTTCCAAGCTCTCATCCTCCTTCTGTGAAATTCTGAAGATCTCTTCCTTCAAATCCCTGGTTCGACAGTAATCCTGATACTTAAAGGGGAAGGCCTCTCTCATGTAATTCCATCTTTAGATCGTTCCAACACCTAATCTCATGAACCATATTAATTCTGCCCCTTTCAAAGTAGCACGAAACAATTTTTCTAAAGTGTAGTCATAACTCCTACACAGCACATCGAACTTGAACACAAAGGTATCAAGATCTTCAACAGCCATCCCTTAAAAGGATAGTAGAGATGATAAAGGAATGTTTTTCATAGGAGCTTCATGTTGTGTCGCCAATATTAGGAATTTAGAAGTAAAAATACCATATGTCTTAACATTCTCGTCTCCCATGGCTGATCCTTCCTGATGGGATGAACTGACCTTAGAAGATGCAAGGGATTGAAAAATGAATAAAGGATTAGGATGTTCCAGAACCATTTTTTTCAATGCACTACCTGCATCCAAATGATGATCAACTAAATGTTGTTCTTTAGGCCCGTGATGCTTCCTGCTTGTCTCCCCTTGTCCTTCAATTTTCAGATTTTGATCGATGGCTTTCCACTGCTGTTTCAGATCTGAAGTCTTGATATCAGGAGTGGATATGCTGTTTGAAGGGTGATGAGGTCCAGACATAGAAGTAATTGATGCCTAAGGCTTCAATATGGTAGCAACTTTCTGTGGTCATATCTTCCTATTGTCTCTGTATAAAGTAGATTGTTCCTTTTCTAATTTTGAGATCAGATCTCGAAAGAATGTCTTTCTTCCCAAGTCTGCACTCTTCTTTTCCTTCTTATGACCCCTCTTTCCTGTAGTTAGTTAGAGTGGGGGGTGTTTTGGATTTATCTATTGTCCTACTAGCACACTTGGACCCTATGTGTATCAATCCTTCCAACCATTACTTCAGTTTCTGTAGTGATGAGCCCACCCAAGTATGTTAGAGCAATGCCCAGGTTCTTACCTCTTGTCTTACCGCCCAAAAACTATATAGATGAAGACACACTGAAGAAAAAACTTGAAAACGCACACTTCTATGTGTCCCAGGGAGACTAAGCTCGCCCAGGTATGTTAGAGCGATGCGCAGGTTCTTATCTCTCATCTTACCACCCAGTAATTGTGTAGCTGAAGACATACTAAAGAAAAACACCCAAAACTTAAACTTCTAAGTGCCCTAGTGTAGCAATGGTGAGCCCGCCCAAGTATGTTAGAGCGATGTACAGGTTATTACCTCTCGTCTTACCGCCCAACAATTGCGGATTAGGAGCACTCTATCATCAAACAAACAATTCTGGCTGATTTTATCATTACTACCATCCCTGGAAACAACGCAAAAATGTTGGATTGTATTAATCACTGTTAAATTACTAAGACAGCACACATAAATTATCAATCCAGGGACGTTTTTTATTTCAATGACAGTTGCACTATATGTGCCAATACATCAAACCAGAAGCAAATAAAGTAAAGAGAAATCGTTGATGAATCAAGTGTTGAAAGAAATCACTCATGCAGGAATAAAAAAAAATCTACAGGAATTTAACCATGCCTCAATTAACTGTACCTAGCTCACCACACAACAATTACACTAGCTGGTATCTATAATCACATCTGTGTAACAACATAATAATATCGAAATTGAAGTAGATCTACTCACATCTAGAACAGAAACAACGATACTCCTACCTAATACGTAAAGAAAATAAGAAATATAGTACAACCACCTTAAACACTGCAGTCCCTGCTAAAGAGGAGGGCCCTTCCTCCCTAGTAGGGCACAGGAAGAGATAGAAACTTAAATGGAAACTAAACCAGGCAATGCATGTAACAACAACAATGTGATATCTTTGTATTAATGTGACTATTGAGCCCTAAAATTGTCTTCTCTTTTACCAAACTCCACTTCATTTCATCATTCCTTTATCATTTTATAGACCTAAAGATCAATAAGAATGATTAAAATCACTTAAGGAATACATGCAATGAATAACTTGTTGTACTTTTGTGATTTTGTTGTCTTAATGATTTTTGAACAGTTTTAGCTATATAATGCAATCATTTTGTAGCTAGTCCAGTATTCTGTAGCTTTTTTTGTGTTTACATATGTTACAGGTGTCATCTGGAGAAAAGGCACACATAGGAGGATTCCAAATCTTTCCTAATCATTTGTTCCCTTCCACGAAGACTGGATCGAAAGATGGAGGTGCCTATGTACGTGGTCAAAGAAAAAGTCAAGCAAGATGTTTTCTACAAGGATAAGGACTCTTGATTTGCTTTCATCAAATCATGAGTCCTAAAAAGGAGTTTTAGTTTGATTTTTACTTTAAAAATACACCTATGCCTACTTTTATTCAATATCAGTTATGTAATTTCCTATAAATTTAGCTCGGTGAGACCGAGAGAGACAATTGATACTTATTTTACCAAATATTGTGATAATCTATTTTCAAGCATTTTTTATAATAAAAGGAGCTTAACAGTGATGATGTTATTAAGACAACCTTGAGGAGTTAAAATATTTTTATGCCAAATTGATAGCAGAGGGACCCTGCTATCTGAGGAGGCTTTCACATGCTTTCTAGATAAGTAGCTTTCAATTCTGTTTTGTTATATTTCTTACTTAGAAAATTTTCTGAGTTCATATCTTTTAGTATTATGTTTTATGTCATTTTCCTAGGTAGAAGATCCTCATGATATTATAGTTAATCTTGTTTTCAAACTCTTCCAACATATCTCTATTACATGAATAGGATTTAATTGTAATATTCTGGGTTACTTGTATTTCAATTTCTGTTGTTTAGATTAAGAAGATCCTCATTATCTTGCAGCTATTCTTTTTCTCAAAGCTCTTCCAATATATCACTATTATATGAATGAGAATTAGTTGTACTATTCTAAGTTATTAGCATTTTCTGTTTTGAAAATAGATAGAAGATCCTCATCTTATTACAAACAGTATTTTTCTCAAAGATGTTCCAATAAATCTCTAAAACACAAAAAATACTTAGTTGTAATACTCTGGGTTATTGCTTGATTGTTGTTTAGAAGATCCTTGTCACATTATGTCTAATCTCCTTCAATAAACTCTTCTAATAAATCTCTAGCTGATGAACGAGATCTAGTTGTAATGTCATAAGTTGTTTCAAATATTCCATAGGAGATCCTTATTACATTGTAGCAATATTTTTCTCAAGCTATTCCAAAACACCTCTATCATATGAATAAGATTTCACTATAATGTTCTAAGTTGCTGTTTGTTTTAGGAATATCCTCATCACATTGGAGTTTAATCTCTTTCACAAACTATTCCAACAAACCTCTAACTAAATGGATCAGGTTGAATTCTAGTGTTTTGAGTTACCTTTCATGTCCATTCGCAAGCTATAACATCCATGGATTAGGATACTCTGTTTTTCACCATTTTCCTAACTAGGGACGAAATTTGAAACTAAACTCTGTTTTAAGTCTAAGGTTTCCTTTTCTTTTCTTTTTGACATAGATTTAACTTCATCTCCTTAGATTAGAGTAGCATACTAAAACTCAAACATAACAAAACTCAAAAACATCAATAAAATACTAAAAACAATGAAATATGAAAAAGGATATTTAGGCACATATAGTGCAAGTACACCTCATCAGTTTACTAGCCCTAGTCGATAATTTATGCTATCAATTCAGGACACTGAATTGACTAAAAATTTTTGCACCGTTGTTGGGGAGGTGTAACTAAGTAGCCTTATTTCCTATTTTCCAAAAACAATGATATGCGTAGGGAAAGAGATTCTAGGGGTAGATTTGTAAGAGGCAGAAGCTTAATTCCCACAACTCCACTCACTCCACCAAGACCAAGAAGCAGCACACCTCAAACTCAAACTCACATTCCATACTATACTGGTCATAGGCTTCCAGAAGTCTCAAGATCAGATATCCCATCAGTAAAATCCCCCACTTCATCCACTGAAGCAATTCTAGAGAAAGAATATCCAAGGACTCCTACAGAAGGGATAACCTTTTTCACTTCCACAGGGGAATATATTCCAGCAGAAGAATTAAAAATTCCTAGTGAAGAGGAAGAAGAGGACTATTTCTTCAATATACCCTTGATAGAAGAACCAATAGAACAACTAGCTCTTCCAACTGAACCTTATATCAATTCAGAAGAGTCTATCATGGCAGAAGAAGGGGAAGGAGTAGCATGGCAGAAGAAGGGGAAGGAGAAGTCTTTAATGGAGAACATACACTATTTGGAGGAGATAGAGGAAGAGGAGGAGATAGAGGAAGAGGTAGAGGTACAGAAGAAGGTAGAGGAAGAGGAAATGTAGAAGGAGGAAGAGGTAGAAGGGGAACTGGAGTCCTTTTGGATTCCCTATAATAGATGAAGAGACTAATGCAACTATGAAAAATATCTCACCCTCTGTTCTTCCAAAATTTCATGGAATAAAAAGTGAGGATCCTGAAACCTTCTTATTTGAATTTGAAGTTCTATGTAGAACCTATGATTATCTACAAGATGCTCAGAAACTTAAACTATTCCCTTCAACATTGAAAGGAGCAACATTAAAATGGTTTATGAGTTTAATCACTAGGTCTATTAGGACATGGGATGAAATGAGAAAAGCATTTCTAGATAGATATTTGGATTACTATATACCATTCAATCATAAGGAAGAAGTGTTCAAGATGATGCAAAAAGAGGATGAAAATATGGAAGATTTGTTGGAAAGATTTAATTATAACATCAAGAGGGAAAAAATGGAAAACTTAGACTGAGATACTTTGAAAGCTCTTTTGTTAAAGACAATTAGGGATGAATGGATTGATATTCTTAATATGATGGGGAAAGGAGACATATCTCAATTTTCATTACCTAATATAGCAAAACTATGTATTAATCTTTCAAGAGGAAAATCTAAGATTCTAAAAGGACCAAGAGACTCTGCTCTTACAAGGGCAAGTAAATCTGTAGCTGGAACAGTAAGTAGGGAAAAAATAGGTAATATGCTTGATGAATTAAAATATGACATTCTAGGGATTCTTAGTGAGCAAATAGACACCCTTAAGTTACAAAACAAGCAGAAAGCTGAAACTAATGACTTAGCAATATTTTTTCCCAAATGTAGAAAGAAGCATGCCTTAAGAGAATGCCCTTTGGATGCAAAAGTAATAGAGACTTGTGCAATTTGTTCTGAAAAACATGAGACCAAGAATTGTCCCTCAATCCCTGGCCTTAAAGCTATCTTTCAAGAGGAAACAACCACAAATTCCATAGAATCTCTTAACTTTGTCTCTAGAAGACCTTGGCAGGGACCACAAACACAAGGGTTTAGTAATAAAATTTACAATCAACCCCCACCTAATTGGAAATCTTGGAAACAACCTTGGCCCCAATTTCAAAATCAAACTCAACCTTGGGCTCAAGGAGCACAAAATCCTTATGGAAGGTTCTCCCAGTATTATCAATATCCACCTTCTTATCCTTCATATCCAACATATTCAAAATTTCCTCCTCAACAAAATCTTTAGCAGAATCCACAACATCAAAACCAACATCAAAATCAAAATCAAAATCCACCACTTCATTACCATTTCCTCAAAAAGAAAATCAATTGCCTGCCCAGCCAATACCAAACCCCAACAATAAAAACCCTCAGAATACATATATGATATAAGGTCAACAATTCCCAACCTATTTGATTACTCCTTTAGACCTTAATGATGTTCAACTTAGGTCTAGAAGAATACTTGAAAAGAAGAAACCTTCTGTAATTTTACAAGAGCAAAACAATTCTGAGGAAGATTCTCTATGGGTAAATAAAAGTCTTGAAGAAAGCACACCTTTTCAAGACCAAAATATTGAAAAATCAAAACAGAAAGAACCAATAATTTCAACTCCTATGTTAGTATAGCCATCAACATCTACTTCTACACCTCCTTTTCCACAAAGATTACAAATTGATAGGGGTGTAGAGAAACAAATTATGATGCCTAACTATGATTTCCTAGATGAGTTAAGAAATGTTTGCATTAATATTCCATTATTACAAGCCATCAAATAAATCCCAATTCTAGAAAAAACAATAAAAGAGTTGAGTATGAAAAAAACAGGAAAAAGAATAAACGAGATAAAAAAAATACAACTGGTAGGAAAAATAGCAGACATAATGATGGGGAATATTTCCATTCCAAAATATCTAGATCCTGGAAATCCAGTTGTTAAGATACATATCAATGGAAGAGAAATCCCAAACACACTTATTGATCTAGAAGCAGCAATCAATATCATGAGTAGACAAATCATGGAAAAACTAAAACTTCCTAATCTTCTTTTTACACCCACACTCTTACAATTAGCAGATAGATCTATAATCAAGCCAGATGGGGTATTAGAATACATTCCAGTGTCTTTAGATTCTTGGGAGTATCTTATGGATTTCATGATCCTAACTCCTAAAAATGATCTAGGAGGACATCCTATTATATTAGGAAGACCTTGGTTAGCTACCGCTGATGCTTTCATTAGCTGTAGATCTGGTGATATGTACATCTCTGATGGAAGTTCAACCAAGAAATTCACCTTGTATCCTACAACAAGAACAATCACAGAATTAAATGATACTCAATGGATTGATGATGAAGAAGATATACAACCTCTCTTCACTATTTCAAAAATTAGTGAAGATAGTCAGATTCTGAATACCTTGGAAAATTATAAATCTTCTTCAGAATTCAAACATGAACAATTTCAAGAAGAATCCAACATTGAGTTCTTTTCATCAAGATAGATGTATCTTTACTCCATGGAAGAATTTGGCAGCTCTACAATTGAAATATTCCCAGGAAAAACCTTAAACATAAACAAAAACCTAAAGAAATTTCAACAAGAAAAGCTAGTCAAAATACTACAGAGACACTCTTCTGCATATGCATGGGAGTACACTGACATGAAAGGGATCAACCCTAAGACTTGCACTCATCATATCTATATAGAGGAAAATTGTAAACCAATCAGACAACCTCAGAGAAGGATGAATCCAAACCTTAGGGAGATTGTTAAAGAAGAGTTGCAAAAATTGTTAAATGTCAACTTTATTTATCCCATTTCAGATAGTCATTAGGTTTCTCCTTTGGTGATTGTACCCAAGAAAAATGGTAAATGGAGGGTATGCATTGACTACCGAGAATTAAACAAAGCTACTTTTAAAGACCATTTCCCCTTACCCTTCATAGATCAAGTGTTAGATACATTAGCAGGCAAAAAGTACTTTTCATTTTTGGATGGTTTCAGTGGTTACAACCAAATTCAAGTTGCACTTGAAGATAAATATAAAACCACATTTACCTGTCCTTGGGGTACCTATGCCTACCGAGTATTACCTTTTGGATTATGCAATGCACCTACAACATTCCAAAGGGCAGTATTGGGAATCTTTTCAAATCTAGTACATGACTGTGTAGAGGTATACATGGATGACTTCACAGTCTATGGAAACACCTTTGAAGAAGCCTTAGAAAACTTGGAAATTTTTTTAAAAAGATGTAAAGAGGAAAACCTTTCATTAAGTCATGAAAAATGTTTCATGATGTTTACCGATGGTATTGTCTTAGGACATCATATTTCAGGAGATGGGATTAGAGTTGATGATTAAAATTTTGAAGTCATCTCTAGACTATCAGTTCCAAGTTATCAGAAAGATGTTAGGAGTTTTCTAGGATTTACAGGATATTATAGAAGATTTATAGAAAACTTCACCAAAATAGCATCTCCACTTTTCAAACTACTTACCAAAGACTGTGAATTCAATTGGAATTCTGACTGCCAGTTAGCCTTTGAAACCCTGAAAACAAAAATCTCTGAAGCACCTATTCTAAGGGGACCTAACTGGAAATTACCTTTTCACATCTCAACAGATGCCTCAAATACATCTTTAGGAGCTGTATTGGGACAAAAAGACCTGATTCCTTATGCCATCTACTATACAAGTAAAAATTTGACTGCTTCATAGTTAAATTATACTGTAACTAAAAAAGAGTTCTTAGTTGTTGTCCATGCCATAAATAAATTCAGACACTATATAATAGGCTATGAAAATTTTTTCCACACAGATCACTCTGCAATTAGGTATTTAATGAACAAATCAATCACTAATGGTAGAGTCACAAGATGGTTATTTCTTTTACAAGAGTTTAACATCACCATTCTAGATAGGCCTGGAAAACAAAATACAGTAGTTGATTTCCTATCTAGACTCCAAAACATTAAAGACAATACTCTAGTTGAAGATAAATTCCCTGATGAATATCTCTTTGCAATTACCACTCAAACTCCTTGGTTTGCTGATATTGCTAATTATCTAGTTTCAGGGAAATTTCCTTCAATTATGAATGCAAGAGATAGAAGAAAGATCATTTATGACAGTGCAAAATATTTATGGATTGCTAATGAGTTATACAAAATAGGTCCAGACTTTATTATCACAAGGTGTATTCGAGAAGATGAGATGCCTGAGATTCTCAAGGCATGTCATGATGAACCTTGTGGTGGAAACTTTGCTGATAAGAGGAAAACTTATAAGATCCTTCATTTAGGATATTATTGGCCATCCCTCTTTAAGGATGCTAAAGAGTATGTCAAAAGGTGTGACAATTGTCAAATGGTAGGGAAACCTTCTCCTTCAGGTGAGATGCCATTGCAACCTCAGGTACATATTGAACCTTTTGAGAAATGGGCTTTGGATTTTGTAGGACCTATTAATCCTCCATCAAGATAAAAGAAATATATATTAGTTTGCACTGATTATGTTACCAAATGGGTAGAGGCCAAACCATTACTTTCTGCTACTGAAGCATCTGTAGTTAATTTTCTTTTTGAGGATATTTTTACTCGTTTTGGTGTCCCAAGAGAAATTGTTACAGATCAAGGAGCTCAATTTACATCGAAGCTGGTGGAGAAAATGGTAGAAAAGTAAAAAATCGGACACATAAAATCTACTCCCTACCATCCACAAGAAAATGGCCAAGTATAATCTACCAATAAGGTCATTGAAGGGATCCTAACAAAGACTATTCATTTACATAGAAGAGATTGGGCAGAAAGGCTTCCTGAAGCCTTGTGGGCCTACAAAACTACATGGAGAAACACAACAGGTCACACTCCTTATGAACTTGTTTATGGAAAACAAGTCTTGTTTCCCATAGAGTTTCAGATCCAAACTTTCAAAATGGCAGTCTAGTTAGGACTTGATCTAACAGAAGCACAAAAGCACAGACTGGAGCAGATTAATGAATTGGATGAGATCAGGCAAGATGCAGTCCAGAGAGCAAGCATAGTCCAACAACAAAGGACTAGATGGCATGATAAGTAAATCAAAGAAAAGAAATTTAAAGAAGGTGACTGGGCCCTCTTATTTGATTCAAAGTTCAAGGATTTTCAAGGTAAATTTCAGACTCATTGGCTTGGGCCATATGAGATTGTGAAAATATTTGAAAATGGAGCAATAAAAATAAGGACAATAGATGAAGGAAAGGTAGCTTTTCTTGTAAATGGACACAGACTAAAATTGTATCATAAACCACTTTCAAAAGAGAAATTTGTCAAGAAATTTCAAGATAACATTGAAATGAAGTTAGTGAAGAAAAATTCTTCTTCTTCACCAACTTAATTGTATTTTTCTTCAATCATTATATATATATATAAACATGAAAACCAATCATTAATTGGCATGTTTATACAGAAAGTATAAGGTGAAAATCAGAATTCTTTTGACACTTTAGACTTTCAAAAATTGTTCTTTTTCTGCAATTAGAAATCATAAAATCATAAGTTGCATATTCAATTTTCACACTTCATTCCACTCCATATTAATGATCTATCTCATTGCATCCATATTTCACTTCATTCATATTTCATTCCACTACATATTCATGATCCATCTCATTCCATTCCATATTTTAGAGTTTTTACAGGTACATTCTGTAGCTACCTGTTCTGCAGCCAAACCTATTCTGCAGCCAATTGATTCTGAAAAACTACTTCAGTAAACAGAGGATGAGCCAAAGAAGATTATGGAGCCTAAAAGATCAATATTTTTCAGATGAAAGACAAAGCACAACAAAGCAGCAAAAATTTTAAAAAAGGGCTAAGGTAAAACTGTGTGAAAATATTTTTGATAGAAAATCATGAAAGGTATAATATGGTTAAGTCATATGTTTCCTAAAGTTATTTTATTATTCGAATTGATCAATGGCTATCATAAAAACTCCTCGACCAAATCCCTTCCATCCCACTCCATAACAAATCATCATTAATTTAAAATTAACGGTTAGAATCTAGAAGTGACCTATTAGGTCACGTCATCAGACCGTAGCATTCATTGATGATTTTTGAAAATATTCATAAGATTTCTTCACGGTCATTTATCCCATATCAAACTCATGATTTACCACTACCATATTCATTTGTTCACATCCACTCACTGCTATTATATTCTATAGCCAATTCTCATCCGCAGAGAAGTTATTTTTTAGGGTAAGACAACCTTCCATAGTTACTTTTTCTTCGGACAGAAGAACAGAAACAAAGAAGTGAATTGAAGCCAAAGAAAGGAAGCAATTTTTATCAAGAAGAAATGGGGCTTATTGTAAGGTCAAAGCTAATTTGAACTAAATATTTAGAAGGATACCCTCAGATTAAGGGGCTATTACAACAGGTTGGATGGCTGAGCTTTATAGAGAAGTTCAATGGATTCCACAAAGAAATCACAAAGTCATTTTCCAGGTCATTCGATGGATCAGAGGTGGAAATTGGGGATATCAAGTTCACCATCACAGAGTCATTCATAGCAGAAGCAATAGAGTTTCCAAGATAGGGAGAACGTTGGTTTAAAAAAAAAAAAATTCATAATGAAGCTTGGAGACAAATACTAAAAAACCCAGGTATGGACATTTCAGTGTTTAGAAAAGGTATTCCTAGTTCAACTTTGAAAAATAAATGGAGGAATATGCTACTAATTTTACAAAAGTTCATAACCTGTGAAGGTATATTTGGCACTTTGTATGTCTATCATATTAGACTCATGATGAATTTTCTATATGATGAAATAAATCTACCCTTCTTCCTGCTTAATAGTTTGAAAAGGATAGCCTCTAATGTCCAGAAAATGCTTCAATTATTAGAAACTACCTTACATCATCATGGCTTAATTAAAATATTAATTGAGTTTCATTTGAAGAAGGTAGGAGATAGTTGGGATGAATTCCTCCTAAGAAACCATTTTGAAGAACCAAAGGAAACACTGTCTAAAGAAAAACCTGTGAGGAGAAGTAGGAGAGGAAAAGTTGTTAAATCTGTTGAAATCAAACCTGATATATCAACACAGGAAGACAGTGAGGAAATAATCTCTGAAAAATTGGTAAAAAACAGGAAACAACTCAGGAATAAAAGAAAGGAAAAATTAACAAGCGAGTGTTCTGAAGAAAAAGATGAGAATCCATCTAAACTGAGAAGAAGCTCTAGGCTTAAAGGCATAATGAAAAAGACAAGGATTAAGCAAACAGGAGTCATAAACATTGAAGAAGAAGAAACTCCAATCCAGACACCAGTTGACAGATCTCCTGTATACCAGTATGAAGAAGACCTTGATAGAGGAACCCCATATGTAGATCCAGCCCAACAACAGATTTAAGACTATGTGGAATCATTAGAAAGAAGGGCCTCAGAGAACAAAGAAAGATCCCCCAGTCCAAAAGAACCTCCAATTGAAATTATGAAAAGAGACAAATATGAATTGGAGATACTGAATAGACATATAAAAAATGAAATTTTAAGGGAACAAGTCAAATTGAAGAGTGACATGAACAAAACTCTATCTCTGCAAATGAAAACGTTGTATAAGGCTAGTAGGAAGTTGAAAAAGAAAAAAAAGAAATTGAACAGGGCACTTATAGCTCTAAGGTTCAAGATATTTATGAGAAAGCCTAGAATGGCATTGAATACCAAGCAAAGAAGAAAAAGGAGGCTGGATGTTCTTGCAGTAGTTTCAAAGCATATGAAATAAAGTTTTGATGAAATTGCATGAAGACATGCAAGAGTTTTGCAGTGGGGGTATGTTGAGCCCTAAAATTGTCTTCTCTTTTGCCAAACTCCACTTCATTTCATCATTCCTTTATCATTTTATAGACGTAAATATCAATAAGAATGATTAAAATCGCTTAAGGAATACATGCAATGACTAACTTGTTGTACTTTTGTGATTTTGTTGTCTCAATGATTTTTGAATAGTTTTAGCTACAAAATGCAGTCATTCTGTAGCTAGTCCAGGATTCTGTAGCTATTTTGGTGTTTACATATGTTACAGGTGTCATCTAGAGAAAAGGCACACATAGGAGGATTCCAAATCCTTCCTAAATCATTTGTTCCCTTCCACGAAGACTGGATCGAAAGATGGAGGTGCCTATGTACGTGGTCAAAGCAAAAGTCAAGCAAGTTGTTTTCTACAAGGATAAGGACTCTTGATTTGATTTCAGCAAATCATGAGTCCTAAAAAGGAGTTTTAGTTTGATTTTGACTTTAAAAATACACCTATGCCCACTTTTATTCAATATCAGTTATGTAATTTCCTATAAATTTAGCTTGGTGAGACCGAGAGAGACAGTTGATACTTATTTTACCAAATACTGTGATACTCTGTTTTCAAGAATTTTTTATAATAAGAGGAGCATAACAGTGATGTTGTTCTGAAGACAACCTTGAGGAGTTAAAATATTTTTATGCCAAATTGATAGTAGAGGGCCCATGCTATCTGAGGAGGCTTTCACATGCTTTCTAGATAAGTAGCTCTCAATTCTGTTTTGTTATATTTCTTACTTAGACAGTTTTCTGAGTTCATATCTTTTAGTATTATGTTTTATGTCATTTGCCTAGGTAGAAGATCCTCATGATATTTCAGTTAATCTTGTTTTCAAACTCTTCCAACATATCTCTATTACATGAATAGGATTTAATTGTAATATTCTGGGTTACTTGTATTTCAATTTCTGTTGTTTAGATTAAGAAGATCCTCATTATCTTGCAGCTATTCTTTTTCTCAAAGCTCTTCCAATATATCACTATTATATGAATGAGAATTAGTTGTACTGTTCTGAGTTATTAGCATTTTCTATTTTGCAAATAGATAGAAGATCCTCATCTTATTACAAATAGTCTTTTTCTCAAAGTTGTTCCAATAAATCTCTAAATCACATTAAAGACTTAGTTGTAATACTTTGGGTTACTTCTTGATTGTTGTTTAGAATATCCTTATCACATTATGTCTAATCTCCTTCAATAAACTCTTCCAATAAATCTCTAGCTAATGAACGAGATCTAGTTGTAATGTCATAAGTTGTTTCAAATATTCCATAGGAGATCCTTATTACATTGTAGCAATATTTTTCTCAAGCTATTCCAAAACACCTCTATCATATGAATAAGATTTCACTATAATGTTCTAAGTTGTTTTTTGTTTTATTAAGATCCTCATCACATTGGATTTTAATCTCTTTCACAAACTATTCCAACAAACCTCTAACTAAATGGATCAGGTTGAAGTATAGTGTTTTGAGTTACCTTTCATGTTCATTCGCAAGCTAAAACATCCATGGATTAGGATACTCTGTTTTTCACCATTTTCCTAACTAGGGATAGAATTTGCAACTAAACTTTGTTTTAAGTCTAAGGTTTCCTTTTCTTTTCTTTTTGACATAGATTTAACTTCATCTCCTGAGCATAGAGTAGCATACTAAAACTCAAATATAACAAAACTAAAAAACATTAATAAAATACTGAAAACAATGAAATAAGAAAAAGGATATTTAGGCACGTATAGTGCAAGTACACCTCATCATTTTACTAGCCCTGGTCGATAATTTATGCTATCAATTCAAGACATTGAATTGACTAAACATTGACCAAAATTATAGAGCCAAAAGTAATATTGTTCTTCACTAACTCGTTGACCTCAAGGGTCGAGAGTTATATATTGGTTACATGTTCAAAAAATTAGGAACAAATCAATCATGAGAATCTTACGATTCTCATGTTGATCAAAATAAGATACATATAGTTACAACCAATTCTTAATAAAAAGTCTAACTGGAAGAGTATGGATTATAATCAAAACTGCCTAAAAATTGTCATCCTAAAATACAATATGTAATGACTTCTACAACTGTCCATGGAAAATGACAATTGTAGCTTAACAACAATTGCGGACAGGTCGACATCCGGAATTTGACAATGTCCTGTCAGCATTACATCTTTAACAAGAATTTATATAGCGGGTTTGTAACAACACCGTGATGTAACATCATCATGGCGTAACATCTCACTGTAACATCTCACTGTAACAACACACTTTCACTGCTTATGTATGCCTCATGCTCTAGATCTTTTGTGCTAAGAATAACATCTAGAAGGACATCAAGAGACCAGAGAACTTCTTCCAACATTTATCACAGTTAGTCATAAAAAAGAAACGATACATCATAATAATCGATGAAATGACAAGATAATGAAAATAAGGTAAAACAACATTGTTTAAGATAGAAAAAACAGGAAAAGAGAAAAAGATAGTCCCAATGGTTGTAGTCACAAGCTAACAATGGGGGAAACAGATGTAGGAAATAAGTACAAAACTGGCACCCAACACCATTCATTCCTATTACTCGGTTAGACACAAACAAAATGTCAACAATCAAACAATGTTTTGAATCAGGAAAGGGTAATGAAGTTTGCAAAATTTAGATTTTTAGTGTATTTTTTCATCACTGGTGTTTCCCCACTACCAATAAGCATAAACAATACCCCAATGGATCCACTTCAAGGACACAAACATTCGTTGCTACCAGCAGGCCTAGACAATACTCCACTAGAGTTGTTTGCTTCACCTCTCTACACATGAAGCCTTTCTCTTCTTTCGCCTTTATTTATTTATTTTATATAGGATTGTGCATAAACACTTACTTATTTCATAGGTGGAATAGGGATCCTGACTGTTAGGTCCCTATAATACTAGTGTATTCCCCTATTGTTATTGTTAGTATATCCCCTTTATTGTTATTGTTGTGCCCATGTAGTCCCCATATTGTTATTATTGTGCCCCATAGAAGCCCACTATTGTTCTTGTTGTGCCCTTACAATTTGATTGTTATGTCAGCTAGGATTATATTGTGACCCATTGGAATGCTATATATAAAAAGGAGTTTTTTTCATTTGTATCATCCAAGAATTGTTCATTTATGTAAGGTAAAGGAGGTTTCCCCCTCGAAGAGGCTAATTTCTAAGTCGTTGATCTGTCTTTTCTTATATTTTTTGAGTTGGTTTCATAAAATTTGGTATGAGAGATTTGGATTCTAGGGTTTCACTGCTTTAAATAGGTCATCATGGAATTTTCACTATAATTTTTTTTCTACGAAGGTTAAGAAGATAAAAAAAACACCCATTTGAGTTGAAATCCAGAGTAACGTTGTGTAAAAATTTCAGATCTTGGTTCGCAATATTTTCGAAGATATGATATGTGGAAGTTAGGGTTTTTACAAGATCCATAATTTCATCTCAAACAGGTGGCCGAGGGAAAATATTCCTAGCTTTTGTTTCAAACATCAAATTGGAAACTATTACACGTGGTATGTCATACATATTCACTCTATTGAACCAACCCATAATTAGGCCATTCTGGGAGATTGGGCATATCTTTGTCTTGAAGAATACAAATTAGGTTTCACCTATGGCATTAGAAAGAAGACTCAAAGGTATAAAACAAGACCAAACTTTAGAGCTTGGAGATCCTAAATTACAAAGTTACAACTGTTTCAATATCGAGCTCCTAAAATAAAGAAAAATGTGTGTATTTATTTTTTTTAAATTGCATAACTTTTGTTTGAAAAAGAATTTGAAGTGATTCCAAGGGCATATTGAAGCATTATTATTAGTATTTGGTTCTATAATGCCTCCCAAAAAGAATTATACACCCTTTAAACCCTCAAAAAATTATACTATGACGCATGAAGAGGAAGAATTGTAGTATGATATATCAAAATTAAGGTACCAAATTAAAAAAAAATTGATCTCACAAAGATGACATAGATGGTTTAAAAGAAGAAATGGAGGATAAGGTGGATGGTTTGAAGGATGAAATGAAAGCTAATCTGGATGATCAAGCAATGGAATTTTGCATTGAGCATCAACAAAAAATCCTGCAACTCTTAAAGGATAACCTAACTTTGGTGCAGAATCGAATGAAACAACAGACAGATCAACATCGCAACAAAATAATTTTTAACGTAGGTGATTGGATAATTTTATGGCTACAACCATATAAACCAATGTCATAGTAAAAGGAAATGTTAGGTCCCTATATTACTAGTGTATCCCATTATTTTTATTCAATAGTATATCCCCTTTATTATTATTATTGTGCCCATGTAGTCCCCATATTGTTATTATTGTGCCCCATAGAAGCCCACTATTGTTATTGTTATGTCGCCTGGGATTATATTGTGATCCATTGGATTCCTATATATAGAAAGTATGTTTTTTCATTTATATTATCCAAGAATTGTTCATTTATGTAATGTAAAGTAGGTTTCCCCCTCGATGAGGTTTATTTCTAAGTCATTTATCTATCTTTTCTTCTATTTTGTGAGCTGGTTTTCCCTTCAGAGAATCATATATAATACCTTTGATATTGGTTTGCTCGTTTAGATTTTCCCCTTGTCCTTCTCTACTTGATTGGATTAACCTGAAATCATTGAAACATAAAGACCCGAGTGTGGGCATGATGTTTCTATAATAGGCATGGAGATCATGGTCCGAGACAAGGCTTTCCTTACGAAAGGACCATATTTTCCGTCAGAACATCATCGACCAAAAGGTATAACCAAGAGTTAGCCAATGTTGTAGTGTCACAAAGTCCTTTTCTATTTCCCACACTATCTTTCAAGCCTAAATAGGACATCCTTCTTGCAAATTCCCATTAAACAAAACAAAAAAGACAAAACACAACAAGGAAACAAAACTACGAGGAAAAAACAAAAGGAGGCTAACCGAAAAGATGATGTAAAACCAAAATGAGAAAACACAAGAAAAACTATAGAAAATGAATGTAGGATGAATGTGTAGGTAAAATAATATGCAACTAGACCTACTCCTAACCTAACCAGCTAGAAGGTCAAGGTCACGTATAATGAAATTTCCAATGTAGACACCGTAGTTGTTCCCGACCTATAATCACAAATATATGATCAATTAAAATTGAGATAAAACAATATGAAATAGAAAAAACTAAGAGCTTGAATATTTTTCACAACAAATTGAAGGTCTTGACTATTAACAAAAAGATGTTTCATAACCACTACTTCTAAATTATAATTTCACACTCTTACATTTTTTCTAAAACCGTAAGAAGAAAAACCTTGGGGGCTTATTGAAAATGTATCTTCATCTGCATTGTTCTAATTAGCAAGCATGAGAAAAGGTTGAAACCTATTTGTTTACGATGGAGATTTCCAGGTAATATTGCTCCAAAAATTCATTAATTGGATCATGAAATTCAAAAAAATCCTCTTGAGAATCCTAAAATCTTTGAAAATGTGAATTTGCAATTAAAAGGAGGCATCGGGATAAGAGTATTTTAATGGAAAATGAATCCGATCATATTCATAAGTCTTGTCAAGATAGTGAGGTCCCAAGACAACCATCAGTGAAGGTTTAAATGCCTCAGCTACTTGACAAGAATATGAATGGTGAGATTGTTGTGAAACCAGCTCCAAAAAGAGAAGAAAAGAGATATCAATGCCTTAGAAATAAGCCACTTCGAGGGGGAAACCTCAAATACATTACATGAATGAAAAATTATTGGATGATTCAAATCAAAAAACCTCCTTTCTATATATAGGAGTCCATGGGGCCACAATGTAATCCTAGCCGACCTAACAATAATAATTTAAGGGCACAATAATAACAAAATGGGGGTTACAAGGGTACAATAATAAAAATAAGGGGGTTACACTAACAACAATAAGGGACTATACTAGTAATATAGGTACCTAACATGCCCCTCTTCTTCAAAAAAGTGTTGTCCTTAATGCTTGAGTAGCTTTGGGTGCTTCTGTATAAAATTCTCATCCTCCCATGTAGAATCTTCAGTGGGTAAGTTCTTCCACTTGATGAGATACTCTGAAATTGATCGATTCCGTAGTTGTCGAGTTCTTGTTTCCGTGACAGTTTTAGGTTACAATATGATTTTTCCTTCCTCATCAAGTTCTGGCAATATTGTTTGAACTGGAAGATTTTCACCTATAACCTTCTTTAAGCATGAAACATGGAAAATTGGATGCACTCGTGAAGAAGCAGGAAGCTCCAATTTGTATGCCATAGTACCAATCTTTTGCAACACCTTGTAAGGACCATAGTACTTTGGTGATAATTTATTATCCTTCTTAGCTTGCTTGAGGGACATTTGTTCGTATGGTTGTAGCCGTAAAAATACCCAATCTCCTACGTCAAAACTTCTCTCGCTGCGATGTTGATCTGCCTGTTGTTTCATTCGATTTTGTGCCAAATTCAGGTTATCCTTTAAGAGTTGGAGAACTTCTTGCTGATGCTCGATGTGATCTTCCACCGCTTGAACCTTCGAATTTTCCCTTAAAGATGATGTGATGGATGGTGGATGATATCCATAAAGTGCCATAAATGGGGTCATTTTTGCTGCAGGATGGAAGGAAGTGTTATACCACCATTCAGCAAGAGGTAACCACTTGACCCATTGTGTTTGTTTATCAGATACAAAACAACGAAGATATCCTTCCAAACTTTTATTTACTATCTCAGTTTGACCATCAGATTGAGGATGATAAGATGAGCTATGAGCTAATTGAGTACCCAAACAAGAAAATAACTCCGTCCAAAAATTTTCAGTAAAAATGGGATCTCTGTCGCTCACAATAACCCTTGGGCTTCCATGTAGATTTTTAATTCTGTCCATAAATGTAGTAGCAACTGTACTTGCTTTAAATGGATGAGATAATGCACAAAAGTGTGCATACTTGGTAACTCTATCAACTACCACCATGATGACATTCTTTCCTTCGGACTTAGGTAAACCTGTGATAAAATCCATTGAAATCTCCTCCCAACGTTGACTTGGAATGGATAAAGGTTGTAGAAGTCCCTGGGTCTTAATTGTCTCCACTTTATTCTGCTGGAAAACCAAACATTCCGCCACAAACTTTTGAATATCAGATTTAAGGCCATCCCAAAAAAATTCTTTCTTCACCCTGTGGTAAGTTTTTAAAAATCCTGAGTGTCCTCCCAAAGGAGAAGTGTGCAATTCCAGAAGAATATTTTGTTTTAGTTGGGAATTCTTACAAAGATATAAGCGATCTTTGTACCATAAGGAATCATTTTTCCAACTAAATGTATCCGATGTACTAGGATCTTGCTGCAACTTTTGAATGAGTGTCCATACATCTTTGTCCTTCTTCCATTCATCTCTTGCTTCGGTTATCCAATCTGGTTGGATAATAGAAATGGTACAAAGCAATGCTTCCACCTCTTCATTCTTTCTTGAGAGTGCATATGCAACAAAATTAAGCTTTCCTTTTTTGTAGATTATTTCAAAGTCATAACCCAACATCTTTGTGACCCATTTTTGCTGCTCTTCTGAAGATAGTCTTTGTTCCAAAAAGTGTTTAAGACTATCATGATCAGTTTTTACCTTCAAGTGTCTTCCCATTAGGTAAGTTCGCCATTTCTTTAGTGCATGCAGTATTGCTAACATTTCCTTCTCATAAATAGGTTTCTCTAAATACTTTCCTTTGATTGGACGACTTTCAAAAGCAATGGGTCTTCCTTCCTGCATTAAAACTGCACCAATTCCATTTCCTGAGGCATCACATTCCACAATAAAGGTTTTCATGAAGTCTGGCGTAGCTAAGACTGGTGCTAGGCACATTGCCTCTTTAAGACGTTCAAAGGCCTTAGTTGCTTCAGGAGTCCATGAAAATGCATCTTTCTTCAATAATGTTGTTAGAGGTGCCGCTATTCTCCCATAATTCTTAACAAACTTGCGATAATACCCTGTTAACCTGAGAAATCCTCGCAACTGCTTTATGGTTGTGGGGAATTTCCATTCCTTAATGGCTTTAATTTTGTTAGGGTCTACTTTAACACCCTCGTGAGATACAATATGACCCACATATTCCACCTCTTGTACTCCAAAGAAACATTTGGATGTTTTTGCATATAATTGTTTCTCCTGCAATAGTTTGAGCACCCTGTCAACATGTTCTACATTATCCTTCCAAGACCTGCTGTAGATTAGTATATCATCAAAAAATACTAGCACAAATTTTCTAAGGAAGGGTTTGAAAATGGAATTCATCAACCCTTGAAATGTAGAAGGTGCATTGGTAAGGCCAAAAGGCATGATCAAAAATTCATAATGACCCTCATGAGTTCGAAATGCTGTTTTTGGAATATCCTCAGTCTTCATTCTAATTTGATGATATCCTGAACGAAGATCCAACTTGGTAAAATAAATTGCTCCATGTAATTCATCCAATAATTCATCAATCACAGGAATGGGAATTTATCTTTAATGGTGAGCTTATTGAGCTCCCTATAATCCGGACACATTCGCCATGATCCATCCTTCTTGTGTACCAATACTACAGGAGCAGAGAAAGAACTTTGACTAGGTTGAATTATACCCGCCTCTAACATTTTTGCAATCATACGTTCAATTTCTCTCTTTTGGAAGTAAGGATATCTATAAGGCCCGATGTTTGGAGGAACACTTCCTGGAATCAAATGAATAGCATGATCATGATCACGAATAGGTGGGAGTCCTTTGGGAGTTTCAAACACCTTGGAATGATCGTCCAAGACTTGTTGGAGATCTGCAGAAATAGATGATTTTGATGTTGGAACTTCTAGTGAGCATAATTGTGCAATTACGCCTCGTTGTTCTTTCTTTAGAAGCTTTGTCATGACATTAGAGCTTATTATCCTTCCTGGCTTCCCTTCAATACCTCATAATTCGACTTCCTTTCCTTCTGAAAAAAATTTCAAGAAAATTTCTTGAAAATTAAAAGCTACCGTCCCCAAAGATTGTAACCATTGTACTCCTAGTACAACATCAGCACCTCCCATAGGAATGGAAAGCATTGGACTAGTCAA
This sequence comes from Pinus albicaulis, assembly GCA_034641835.2. Classification (NCBI taxonomy): domain Eukaryota; kingdom Viridiplantae; phylum Streptophyta; class Pinopsida; order Pinales; family Pinaceae; genus Pinus; species Pinus albicaulis. Next base: position 190,838,875 of record CM076571.1, on the reverse strand, counting down.
TACATATTCCCCCATGGTTAGCTTGATATTATGGTATTTTCCAGAGAAATTTATAGTTCCTCCATTTGCAACCATCACTTGACATTCTGGTGTTGGGTATATGAAACAATTCAATTCCTTGGCTACCTTACAATGAATAAAATTATGGGTGCTACCTGAATCAATCAACACTATTACCTTTTTCTTCTTGATATGTCCTTCTATCTTGAGAGTTTGAGTTGTAATTTCTGCCAATGCATTACACGATATGGTTGAACTCATTTCTTCCTCTTCTAGGGTTGGTTCTTGGTGTATATCCTCTTCTTGTTCATTTTCTTCTTCCTCTTCACAATCTATGTAAAATAATTTCTTCTCAGCACACTTATGACCTTTAGTGTATTTTCTATCACAACTGTAGCAAAGCCCTTTCACTCTTTTTTCTTCCAAGTTTTGTGGTGTCAACCTCATAGGTTGTGGAAATCTAGGAGTAGCAACACTTCCATCTTTATATAAGTGAGTGGTAGGCTTCCTTGTCACCATAATTTTACATTCAATTTTTCTTGCCAACCTGAATGCCTTCTCCAATGAATCAGGTTCCAAAACATGAACTTCATGTTGGATGTTATCCTTTAAAGTACCCATGAAGAGATCAATCCTGTGTTCCTCTGGAATATCAGTTACCCTTATATTCAATTTTTGGAAGTCCTCAATGTGCTCCCCCACTAAACCCTTTTGTTTGAGATTTATCAATTGGCTAAAGAAGGTGTTGCTCTTCGTATCCTCATAATGTGCTATCATTTCCTCCGTAAAAATTGACCAAGTGACAATTTTTTTACGGGAGCAAAGCCATCGATACCATACAAATGTATGTTGTTCTAAATGTAAAGTTGCAATGCGTACCTTTTGTGTGTTTTTCACATTATGGAGATCAAAATATTGCTCCATCTGTAGTATCCATGTTACAGGATCCTTTCCATCAAACTTCCTCATATCCATTTTTGGAATATGGTGGTTCTTCCCGCCAACATTAGATTTTATGAAATCATTATTAACATTTATTTTGTTCTCATCATGAGTTTCCTTTACTATCCTTTCACCATTAGGAAACATTTCTTGTATCAACTTTGTCAAACCTTCCATGTCTGATTTTATATCATTCTTCATGTTTTCCATTTTCTCATCGATCTTAGCTTCCATGTCATCCATCTTAGATTCCATGCCAGCTTCCATGCCATCTATCTTAGATTCCATGCCATTCTTCAAACCATCCATCTTATATTCCACGCCTTTCTTCAAACCATCCATCTTAGTTTCCATGCCTTTCTTCAAAACTTCCATGTCATTTTTTGTTGCTCTTTGCAAGAGCGAAATTTTTTGTACTTGCTCTTGTAATTTTGATATGTCATGTTGCCATTCTTCGTCTTCATGAGTCATAGTAGAGCTTTCTAAAGGATTAATGCGTGTTGAATTATTTTTAGGGGCCATTTTAGAATCCAATACTGATATCTATTCTACAATATGCCCTTGGAATCAATTCAGCTTGATTCTTCAAACAAGACTTATGCAATTGGGAAAAAAAAATACACACCTTTTACTTGCTTTTGAGGAGCTTGATATTGAAATTGAATTATATCTATAATTATGGATCCTCAATATCTGAAATTAAGCCCTATAATAGCCCTCTGAAGCTTCTTTCAAATGCCACAGGTCTGATCTGATTTGGATTCTTCAAGGAAAATTTATCTCCAATATCCCACAATGACCCAATTTTGGACTGGTTCAGTAGAGTGAAGTTGTACGACTTGCCACGTGTCATTATTTCCTCATTTGGCTCTAAAATTGATAGAACGAAAACTACAGTCTGTGCACTTCTGGCCACTTTTTACATCATTCCAATCTGATGCTCAGAGAGAGAGCTATGAAGGTTTTCCCACGATCACCTCTTTGAGATGAAATTCAGAAGCTTCAAAAAGCCCTAAATTCCACAGATCATATCTCCGAAAATATTGCAAACCAATATCTGAAATTTTTTGACGATGTTCCTCAGGATTGTGGCTTCTCACTCTAAAAATTTCAGCTTCTGAACCTTCGTAGACAAAACTTTATTACGAAATTACCACGATGACCTGTTTAGGTTAAATTCAGGAGCCTGCAAAATGACCTAACTTGCACAAATCATATCTCTGAAAATATTGTGAACCAAGATCTGAAATTTTTTGACGATGCTCCTCAAGATTTTTTCTTCGCACTCTAAAACTTTTAGATTTTTAACCTTCGTATAAAAAAATTTATAGTGAAAATTCCACGCTGACCTGTTTGGATCAGCGAAACCCTAGAATCTCAAAGCTCTGATACCAAATGTTGTGAAACTAGCTCCAAAAAGAGAAGAAAAGAGATATCGACGCCTTAGAAATAAGCCACTTCAAGGGGGAAACCTCTAATACATTACATGAATGAAAAATTCTTGGATGATTCAAATTACAAAACCTCCTTTCTATATATAGGAGTCCATGGGGCCACAATGTAATCCTAGCCGACCAAACAATAATAATTTAAGGGCAAAATAATAACAATATGGGGGTTACAAGGGTACAATAATAACAATAAGGGGGTTACACTAAAAACAATAAGGGACTATACTAGTAATATAGGGACCTAACAGAGATAAACCATAAAGATTAATAGTTGTGAAACAACTGTCATCAAATATGTTGGTGGGAAAATGATAAAACAAATGATAGTTTGTAATATTCCAAAATGGGGAAAATAGGAATATAGTGCAAAAGACTAGAATAGCAGTGTAAATCATGACATAATTAATGGAGACCAATATGTAGCCTTCTTATTAATTATAACAGCAGCCAAATATGTGTAATAAATGGCCACAAACCATATAACAAGATAGAACAAGCCTCCAATAGACAAAACCCTCAACAAGAGGTGCTGCTACTATATCAAAATGTTGGGGACACTACTACAGCATAGTTTTAAGAGCACTACTACAGAAAATGAGTACAAAAAAGATATAGGGCTGTTATATGCCTCAATAGATACAAAATGAAGACTTGGGCTCTATAAAACCTCCAGAAAAGAACCCAAAAGGGTCTCTGGGAAAAACACCCAATAATACAATATGAGCTGCAGCCCTAGGGCTGAAAGTATGTTGCAAAAAGTAGCTGAAGAGCAATGGTTGAAGTTGTTCTAAAAATGAACCTCTCCTCCAATGGATCCTCCAGATGAAAGGTTAGCCCTTTCACTGAAGAAATAACCTCCCAAATCACCTACTGCAAGCACCCTTGCAACTCCTCCATGAAATAACGCAGATCCAGACTGATACTTCACCGTAGGGGATAAATATACTATGGCCTGATGTCAAATGTGTCAATGATGCTTTAGGGCCTTCTTTACTAGCCTCCCAAGAGAAAGGAACCTCCCTCCAATGAGATCTAGCTCAGAAATCTCCCAAATCAATCCTCCACAATTTTTGTCGTGCAACACAACACAACCTCTCAACAGAAACTGCGTTGTACATTAAGACTGAAGCCTTGGCCAAATTCCTGATAGTGGAATTTAGTGCAAACTCTTCCTAGAGGCCTCTCGAGGAAAGAGGTGGGATTCGTGATCAAGAACACCCTGTGCTAAACAACACTGCAATTTTAGCTAAACAACTGAAGAAAGTTATTTGTCTAAACAGACCATATATTCAGAAATATCAAATACCCAATCGTAATAAAATATGGCTGCCATCCTCTTCCTTATAAAAGAAATGAGATTTCTAACCGTAATACCCATTCATTTATGAAACTACTTCCATGCAAAGAGTCTCCATCTAAAACTGCGTTGTCCCTCTATAAATGTCCACTCCTCCATGACAACGTTGTTGATTTGGTCAAAGTTGAACCAGTCAAGGTGATCCAACCCCTTTTCACACCTAAGGGTGCTCAATTAAGATGCCAAGATGTCCTCCTTTCACATTGGAATTTATTTTATTCAGATTAAGGAGATTTATGGATCTCCATTATCCTATTATTCATTAAAAAAGAAAGAAAAAATAAAGTTTAATATTCAAACTAGCTCATGGCTAATTTGGAATATTACAGTCCTCCCCTCCCAAATGTTGCTTGTCCTCAAGCAACTGACAAGGTGAGTACTGTAAATCTTCTCCTCCATCATCGGTGACACCTCCATGTGATAAGCTTCCCTCATAAGCTAAGTGTCTCCCAATCCATCCCTCCATGACATGCTCCTCCCAAGTTCTCATGAGATGCAAATGACTCATCCCACAGGGAATCAATAGATCCAATGAAACAATAATGGTTTTCCCAATGTCCTCCCTGAAACGTGTAGCATCATGAACATGGAGAATCTCTCTCCTAAAGGGCACATTCATTTCTTCCATCCTCCCTCCAATCATTCCCATAAAAAGAATAATAATGTCATCAATGTATGGGATCAAAAACAAGTACAAGCAAACAACAATATGCAAAAATGGAGGTGGATCATAGTCCCACATGTGGAACCAGTGTAGTATATCTCCTGAATGCATCAGATAGTGATATGGTAAGTGGTTTCCCCACCATTTACTTGCTGCCATAGTTTCCTCACAAGTTTTGAAAAGGTGAGAAATGTTTGGTTCCTTTGCAGTGCACCCTGAATGATACAACATCTCCCTATATCCTCCTAGGGAGTGCCATGTGCAACAATGTTTATGGGCCAAAGTTGGCCATGAATTTTATATGGAAGAATGCTCCTCCTTGGAGAAATAGCCCACATATACATGGTAAAGGAGTGCAGATAATCATCAAATAAAACATTATGCACATTGACATGTTCCTTACCATAATCTCTGCTCATACAAATGGAGTGGTCCATAGATAGATCCCCTATCATTCCAAAAGAGGAAAGAGGTGGTTGTGATAACTCTATCATAGAGTTATGTATATTTTCCATCTCCACATGGTCCATGCATATTTTAAAATTCTGATATATCTCCTCTTCAAAGCCTTCCCAAGTGTAACCCTTTATGATGGTGTTGTAGGCTCTCATGGAATAAGTGTGGCTGAAGAGAAAATATTCATGTGATTTTTGTAGTAACTTCTCTTTGAGATTGGAATCTCTAGATAAGAATATCCTACCATGAGAGTAGATGACCTCACCTTGGATTGAATATTACTCCTCTTGAAGCTGGTCATCAAGTATCATGCATGTTAAAAGATCCTTGGAATAATCCACCAACAAATGGGATTTCCAATAGGGATCTATCCTCCATAGTGACAGCGCTGATGATATATCACAAAGAAACTCTTTCATAAGGTTTCCCTTCTCTTTGACACTTCCCATGCCAAATTCACATGTTGGAAGGCTGCTATCCTCCCCATGCTACTCTTTTCTCAGCGTAGAATCTGAAATGAGAGTGAGTCATGATGATGTTGGGAGAATTCCTCCCTCCTCCTTGGGTTTACTCAAGACTCTCAGCATTTTATCATGACCTCCCAATGCTCCCATATATCCTGGACATATGAATGGTGCATCATGATGTGATACATGCCTCACCAAATTTGGATTAGGTGGCCTCCCAGGTGGTTTTCTACAAAACAATAATGTCTCATGGGCCAATCTCATATGCATAATAGATGGGACTAGCATGCCCTTGCTTCCACTGCACAAATCTAACTATGATTTATGTGCGGAAGTTTCCTGATAATTATGTACCACTCTCATTGATGCAAGAGTCCCTCTAATTGGAGAAATTTCTCCATCCTCACCTCCTGGTGGTGGTGGATCATCTCTTTCTATTCCAACGATGTGACCCCTTTCTGGTTCTTCTTCTTCCTCCTCTTCATCATCTGAGAAGACCTCTATGTAGTGTGCCTTTCCTGTTGCACATCTATGTCCAAGTGCCCATGATTCTTAGCATGTGAAGCAAAGCTTCCTTCTCCTCAAATCTCTCTAGACATCATCACTAAGAGGTTTTTTTACTTTGGTTCTCTTTTGAGAAAGGAGCCTTCTCATCTTTTCCCCTTGATGTAAAAGTGGGCTTTGGCTGAAATGTTGCCTTTCCTTTTGGCAAGGCATCTTGTAGATCTCTAGCCCTTTCAATGGCATATTTAAGGGTAGTGGACTTGGTAGACTTAAGAAAACCATGAAGTGGTTCTTCTAACCCATCAACAAACATATAGACCCTTCTTTCTGTAGATAAATCAGGAACCATAACATAAATTTTAAGAAATTTAGAAATATAAGTTTATGGATTACCTGATTGTTTGAGCTTTGCTAGCCCCATGAATGGTGCCTCAGGATCTCTTTGATCAAAACTCTCCACCAACCTCCTTGTTAACTCTGAATATGCAGTCACATTAGCATGACCCAATGTATACAAGCCATGGAACCACCAATCATGTGCTTCACCCTCAAGGTGAAACACTGCTATCTTAATGGCCTCCATCTCTGGTACTTTTTTCAGTTGGAAGTAGATGTCAAGCTTCTCTACCCATGATTTGGCAGTGAATTTTGATGACCCATCAAAGTTGGTAAGAAAAATCTGGCCATAGTTCGGTGTAGATTATGATTCTGAATGAATCCTCCACCTCTATTGTGATGCCTCAGTCTCCTATTGTCCTCGATATGACAAAATTCTTGAAAAATCAAGTGATATTTGAATCTCTGAGATTGAGACTCATACTCCATGAAATAGTCTTCAAGATTTTCTTGTTCTTGAAACCCTTCATTTCCCACTCCTAAGAATGTAGGCATTGTAGAGAATTAAGAAACTTGTTTCTGCTTCACTGGTTGATCACTCCAATGATGAGAAATGCTGGAGCCTTCACCATGTAGAAATCCTTTAGGGCATTCCTTGTATTTATCCATCCTCATCTCCTTTATTTCTCTAGCAATGTCTTGCAAATTTATAAGAAGTATCTTGGGATACTCCTTATCTTCATCTCCTCCTGATAAGGGGGTTTTACCCTTGTCTTCATTATCAGCTATATAATCAAACTTCCAGTGTCTTCTTCTGAGATAACTCTTCTCTCTATCTTTGAGAGGATCTCCTTCTTCTGATGACATATTGGATTTCAAGATGCACAGGCTGAGCCAAGATTATGCTCTGATACCACTGTAATATTCCCAAATGGGGAAAACAGGAATATAGTGAAAAAGACTAGAATAGCACTGTAAATCATGACATAAATAATGGAGACCAATATGGAGCCTTCTTTTTCATTATAAAAACAGAAAAATATGTGCAATAAATGGGCCACAAACCATATAACAATATAGAACAAGCCTCCAATAGATAAAACCCTCAACAAGAGATGTTGCTACTATATCAAAATTCTGGAGACACTGCTACGGTGCAGGTTTAAGAGAACTACTACAAAAAATGAGTACACAAAAGATATAGGGATTTTATATGCCTCAATAGATACAAAAATGAAGATTTGGGCTCTATACAACCTCCAGAAAAGAACCCAAAAGGGTCTCCGAGAAAAACACTCGATAATTCAATATGAGTTGTAGCCCTAGGGATGAAATTATGCTGCAACAAGTAGATGAAGAGTAATGGCTGAAGCTGATATAAAAATGAATGTGCTCTCCTCCAATGGATCCTCTGAATGAAAGGTTGGCCCTTTCACTGAATAAATCACCTCCCAAAATACCTACTGCAAGCACCCCTGCAACTCCTCCCTAAAATAACGCAAATATAGACTAATACTGTGCTGTAGGGGATAAATATACTATGGCCTGATGCCAAATGTTTCAATGATTCTCTAGGGCCTTCTTTACTAGCCTCCCAAGAGAAAGGAACCTCCCTCCATTGAGATCTAGCTCAGAAATCTCCCAAATCAATCCTCCAGAACTTCTGCCCTACAACACAACACAACCTCTCAATAGAAATTGTGTTGTACATTAAGACTAAAGCCTTGGAAAAATTCATGATAGTGGAATGTAGTGCAAACTATTCCTAGAGGCCTCTCAAGGAAAGAGGTGGGAATCCCGATTAGGAACACCCTATGCTAAACAACATTGCAATCTTAGCTAAATAGATGAAGAAAGCTATATTTCTAAATAGACCATATATATAGTAATATTAAATACCCAATCATTATGAAATATTGCTTCCATCCTCTTCCTTATATAAGAAATGAGCTTTCTAACCCTAATCCCTATTCATTTATGACACTACTTCCATGCAAAGAGTCTCCATATAAAACAACGTTGTCCCTCCATAAATGTCCACTCCTCCATGATAGTGCTATTGATCTGGTCAAAGTTGACCCATTCAAGGTGATCCAGCCTCTTTTCACACCTAAGGGTGCTCAATTAAGCTGCCAAGATGTCCTCCTTTCATATTGGCATTGATTTTATTCAGATTAAGGAGATTTATGGATCTCCACTACCCTCTTATTCATTAAACAAGAAAGCAAAAACAAAATTTAATATTCCAACTAGCTCATGGCTAATTGGGAATATTACATAGTTAATATTATTATCATAAGGATCATTTGTGGAAATAGATTCTCAATTAGAAGATAAAAAAGATAGATCAGTCTGAACATATTTTCAAATGGCTTGGATAGATGAATCATCTTCCTCACATGATAAATGTAATAAACAATTTCCTTGTGACCGGTTGCATGTTGTATTGGCACGGTAATCATAGAAAGAAGTGAAAAATAATGGCAACACAACAAACACATGAGACCAATCAAGATAGACATTCTAAATCTGGGTTTAATATAAGAGATTTGCATGAATATGAATCAACTGAGGAAGATTCATGAATCTGATTAGAAATAAAATATTGAAAGCTCAAAAGAGTACATCCTAAATACCAAACATATTTCAAAAAGAAAATTTCATCAAGTGAAACCATGCAAAGAGAAGGATTTCGTGAGAGAAACTAGATTTGACTTAGTTTGGTGTCCTGACCAAAGTCGTGATATCCTTTCATACCCATCAATGAAAGTTGAAGCTCCTTGACTCTATTACAATTCTCGAAACTTTCAAGGATTGTAAAATCTCATTTTGAATATTGACCCATATCGTGCATGATGCGAGGATAGATAATACCATTGATTTCAATAAGATTACTACTAACTAGATGGAAGCCATCTTTGTCATTGATTTGATCAGATTCTACAACAATAACCAGATTAATCAAGTTGAAAGATTCTCCTGAGCGCAAATTTGAATATGAATGAATTGGGGAAATTTCATGAGAAAGTTGATTTGAAGAATTGTCTTCATGAAAAAAAAAGAGATGATGAGGGATGGAAATAATACTCAATTATTTGATTGTTTTGATTTCCATCAAGGATAATATCACCACCTTGTGTCAATTGAAAATTTAACTCTTCAGACTGAGAACTTGAAGAGAATTTAGTATCTTCATTTCAAGTTGATGCATTACAAATGAGAGAGCACAAGGGATAGTGAGATGAAGATGAAGTTTCGATAAGGACATTTTCTTCGGCTCGATCCAATTCCAGATCTAATTCTATAAAATCAACATCTTCTAGAGGAACCAAAATATCAATTGGTGTGCTTGGGCATACATCATCCCATATAGTAATGGAGTCCGAGTCATCAGGATGATGGTTGTCCAAGACTTCAGATTGATCACAAAAGTAAATTATATTCGATTCATCACCAAGAATCTTAGATTGATTATCAGCCAAGAGTGAAGCAACATGATCTTCACATAAAGGGCTTAGGAAAATAGAAGAAAGATCGAAAAAATCATCACCTTCTTGCTCCTATACCTGCTAAATGTGATTACCTTGCACCTACTCATTTATTAGATTCGGAAGACATTGATTGGGGAAATTGAGGGGCAAGGGGTCATGAGAAAGGGATGGTATATGGTTACAATTATCCAAATTAGAATCAAGATTTAAATTATGAGAAATAATATCATCTTGAGAAATGGAGGAATTATTATTCACCGTAGGCTTCATGAAACATTTCGAGATTTATTCCATGGGATCTGAATCATGAAAATTAGAAGGAGAATGAGAAGCTGGATTTGTAATTTGATTAACACATATCCCAAATTTATTATCATCACAAGGATGCGCCCTCATCAGAACTGGAAAAGGAGGAGGATAAGTAACAAAAGGAGTAGTAGGTTCCTCCTATGAAATTTGAGGTGTCTCATGATTTACAAGAGCTGGCGAAGTAAAAAAATATAGGGGTTCAGATTTACCATGTAAAGAGATATGAACGAAACACTTAAACTTTTGTTTAAAGAAATCCCAATCTGTGTCTTCTCCTGGAAGTTCATAAAAAAGGTGAATGAATTGATCATAAAAATCCTCAATTGATTCATTAGGCTTCATTCATAGTTGATTAATTCTTTTAGGAACATTCTGGTAATCATACCTGTCAAATTATTTATGAAGCTCCTTCAAAATTTGATTGAATGAATGGATAGAATCAATAGGTAATATGTGATACCCGACCTTCAAATGTGAGGGTGAGAAATCTATCCATGAAATCTTTGCAATGTATTTCATTAGAAAGGAAAAAATGGATAACTTGAAACAAATGTTCGAGAAGAGTTAATTCACCCTCGACATCAAACTTAAATTGGTACAAGTTATGAAAAACTTACGCAGGGATGGTAAATCGATTAATCTCTTTATAAAAACATATCAAGATTATGATTTGGGAATATCCATTTTGGATAAGAGATTTAAAGAATACTCAATGGGCACAACCTATTGTATGGCCCTCCTTTTAGCACCATTTGTTGACGGGTGCTTGAAATCCATTAACCAAGGGGGTCTCCCCAATATGAAGTCCTAATTAGACCTCACACCATTTGGAATAGGAGCCTCATCCATGGTATAAAACCGACTGCCATATATTCTTATATATTTTCCTCTACAAAGTTCATCACAAGAGAGTAATTCACAGGTAATCTTGGATCAACAAGTGAGTATGCCTTGTGGAGTTTTTAGTTGTGGATAATATCAAGGTCCTTCTACCGAAAGGGAAGAGAAAATTGGGCCTTTTAAAGACAAGTAATAATACTAGTCTAGAGAAGGCCCATGAGAATATACATATGAATGAATCGTTGATCAACAAACGAAATGTTTCACACGGAAGAAACAATCTATAAAGCAAATACAATACATAAATACCAAAACCACCGAAATAGTTCATTTTCCTTAGTACAGATGAAAACAACGTATATCACAAACATTCAAATAATAGTCTTACAATATTCACGACATATGCATGAAAAAATGTTGGCTCAACGAGCTTCTAAATTTAGTAAAAGTTCCAAGATACATCAAGATAGTGAACACCGCTAGCCCCAATAGTGGAGCATTAGAGCATTCATTTTCTCCTCCAAAACACTGAACTATCTTCCTCTCCAATGCCTAATAGGAGGAAGCAATGTGAAAAGTATTTTGCTTGTACAATTGGGGTGTATATATAACAAATGGGGTGACACTTCACCTCCCTTGTTACTCTTTGACTACCCTCATGAATTTTTTATTTCTCATGACTTTTCGAATTCCTACATGAATTTTCACATTACATAGATGACTCTTGGATTTCCACTTTACATTATTGTTTTTAATATAGAATTACATAATCCACAAATTATGTGGCACATGATGGCTCATGACATGACATGACATGACACTGATGACATGGAAATGTTAAGTCACCTTTTTTTGTTTCTTTCTTTGTGTTTTCTTGAAAATATAGAGCATGTTATTCTTCTTCCTCCTCCTTATGAAATTAAGATAAGGAGTCTTCAAGGTGGTCTTGATCTTCCTTATTATGTTATAATCTAGTTTTCCTTTGTATAATTTCCTTATGATCATATTATCTTCTCAAATCCTTAGGTGTCCTCTAGCATGGTATCATTCTCCATCTACTTCAACATCAACATGTCATGACATAATAGAGTACATGTGACTGCAATCCACCCATGACAAGACAGAATTAGTCTGATAAAACTGTAGCCTAAGATGCTTCATGAAATCACTTGTTATGGCTAGAACTAGTGACTTTTTGAGTTAATAACTCAGGGATTTTATAGTTCGAGAGGACAAGTTCTGGGATTGGGGCTTGAGACTATGCAATGAATAGTTCAGGATGGACATGATTAGAGGATTGCATAGTTGAGGGACTCAAGGACTCAGGCTGGAGGCTTGAGCCTTAAGATTGAGTAATGAATAGTTATGAATGCCTAGGTTGAGTGACTGTGTATTTGAGAAACCCAAGAGGTAAATATTGAGGCTTGAAGTTTCCCATTGCACAGTTCAAACAGGAGATCAAATAGGGAGATTGCGCAGTTGAGGGGTTTAAGGCATCAAGCTTGAGGCTTGATGATCCGGATTTATGCAGGAACGCAATAGAATACACATATAACCAAAAATACAAATATGCAGCGGAAATAACACTTCATTTCATTAATATCAAAGAACTGAAACTTGTTATAGACAAAATGGAAATAAACTAGCTAGGGCATTGGTAGCTTATCTCTGAGAAGAGATGTGGTGGCTACAGGACGCTAAATTGTGTTACAATGAGGCTCAAAGGCCTATTTATTATTGACAAAAAATGTAAATCCTAAACATCCAAAACCTAACCCTAGGAGATGAAGCGCCAAAACTATGGGTCCCGTTTGGGTAGATTGGTACATCAATTTCCGTGGGACATAACTTTGGCATACGATCTTCGTTTGACATGCACAATATCTCGTTAGAAATATCTATCCAAGTACTACAAATTTTGATGTGAGAAACATCAAATTAATTTCCCTATTGCTCCTAGTTTTCCCAAAAAATGTCGTTTAGGGCCTCAAAATGGCTCCGGAAGTTCAAGATCCGGAAAAGTGCTAAAAATAGTAAACTATGCTACAATCAAGGAAACTGAAAAATTGAAAGAAAAAATGGTGGGGCCCCAAGTAGAATATGCATGTGGCCACCAATATTCACCTAGATCATTCCTGCCTCCTTAGGAAGCAATGGTCCCCATTGGGTTGATTTCCTCCATGAGATGAGGAAAATTTTGTTGAACTTGGTCCCTGGTGAACCACTTGCCTTGGTGTTGGAGTTGGCTAGCTTTGACAACCCAATACAGTTGGATCCTCTTTTGGTGAGTGTTCTTTATTTTCATGTCCATGATACAATCTGTGGTGGCCTATTCCATGTATTCTAGGTTTAACTCTGTTGGTGTGAGTTGTTCTGTAATGTCAGAGGTGTCCTGTAGAGGTGGGAAGTACGGTCAAAGGTGGTCCACATTGAATACTAGGTGCAGACCAAGGAATGGTGGAATACTGAGCTCGAAGGCATTAGCCCCTACAGCCTTGGTGATGGTGTATGGCCCACATCAGAGTGGGCAAAGCTTTTGGTGGGGTCTAGTGAGGCGCTCCTTGTGCAAATGTAGCCACACTTTGTCGTCAACCTGGAAGTTGTGTGGCACCCGATGTTCTTGGAACTCTCGCTTGAAGGAACATAAAGGTGCCCCAGGTGACATAGACGTGCATCCTAGAGGTGACAATTTGGAACTTGTGTACCCTCCAAGAGTGTCTTGTATGTGTGGCTAAATTCTAGATCGCTCTTGTAGAGAAGCATCCAATTAGAAGTCTCGTTCCCACAAGATTTAAGAATGGTGGTTAGTGCCACGATTGGTGGTCGGCTAAGGTAGTGTGCAACATTATTGGTGCTACCCTTATTTTACTTGATGATAAAATGAAATTTTTGCAGATATGTGGACCACTTCTATGGGGATCGTTCTGCAACTTCACTTGCGTCTGTATGAACTACAGGGGTCGGTGGTCTATGTGGATGAATGTTTCCTTCCCAAAAATGTAATGCTTCCATTGTCAGAAATCCTGCACAATGGAATACATTTATTTGTCATTAGTGGGATACCTACAGACTATGTCAGACAATGTCCCACTGATATATGCCACTCGATTCCCATGTTGAATAAGAACTGCCCAAATAGAATAGTTAGAGGCATTTGTCTCGATCTCAAATGGTTGCTGCAAGTATAGTAATGTGAGCCCTGGGGCAGAGAAAAGGTGATGTTTTAATTCTATGAACACCTTCTATTGAGATTCTGACCAAAATAATTTTTCTTTCACTCCTCCCTTGGTTACTTGACTCAGGGGCCAAGTGATATGAGAGAATCCCAACATGAACCTATGGTACAAATTAGCAAGACCTAGAAAGCTGCGAAGCTTTTTTAGAGTGGTTAGCGCTGGCCAATCCATAATGAATTGGATCTTGGTTGGATCCACATGCACTGCCTATTCATCAATAATATATCCCAGATACTGAACTTGGGTCATGCCAAAAGTGCACTTCTCCAAATTGGTGCACAACTTGTGTTGCCGTAGTGTTTGGAGGACCTTTCGGATGTGGTGGAGGTGCTCTTCCCAAGTCTAGCTGAAGATCAAGAAGTCATCCAAGTACACTACAACAAATGAGTTGGTGAATGGCCACAAGATGTCATCCATCATCATCATGAAGGTTTTGGGAGCATTCGTCAACTCGAAAGGCATGGCCATCCATTCAAAAATGCCCTCCTTGGCTTTGAAGGTAGTCTTCCATGCATCGGAGGGTTTGATTAGTACCTGGTGATACCTGAACTTCAAGTCGATCTTACTAAAATATTTTTCCCCTTTGATTTAGTCTAGAAGGTCATCAATCTATGGAATCGGGTACCTATTCCAGACAATGATCTTGTTCAATGCCCGATAGTCAATACAGAGTCTCCAAGTCCTAACCTTCATCTGCACCAACACGATTGGGCTCCCACAGGGCGATGAACTCAGTCGGATGTGACCTTTCTGTAGCAGCTTATAAATTGGCCTCTTGATTTCATCTTTCTCCAAAACAGAGTGCCAATAGATCGGTCCATTGGGCAGCGATGCACCTGGGGTCAGATCAAGGGGGTGCTTGACCTAACAGTACAGAGGCACCCCTGCGAGTGAGGTGAATATGTCCCCATACTCCTCCATGACCTTCTCCATTTGTTGTTGTCGTGAAGAGGATCCTTGTCTGGAGATTGGGGCCACAATCTTCTTCTTGCCCTGAGGGCAGATCATCAAGAAAACAAATTTCCTAGTTTTGGAAATGATCTTACTATATTTTTTTGCAATAACCAAAGAGATAGCGACAGGCAGTGGTAACTCTGGTATATTGTACAAATTATTTCCCAAAGTAATAATAACAATGAGAGGTCGGGACTCATTCACACCATGTCGTTTCCACAAGATGGTTGGCCTAATAATACATCATAAACATCAAGAGGAGCAATGTCACATATTACCTCATCCGTGAAGGGCTTGATGATGTAGGGAAGGCAGCATTGTTGGCTAATGCGGAGATCCTGTCCTTGGTGAAGCCACTCGATGGTGTACGACTGTGGGTGTGTTGTGGTCACCAAGCCCAACTGCTTCACGACCTCTACTGAAATGAGGTTCTTTTGGCTCCCACTATCGATAAGGAATTGTAGCGGGGAACCATTTACCCACATCTGGGAGTGGAAGAGACACTCCTCTTCCTCTGGATCTTTCAGTTCTTCCTTTTGGATATTCGTAGTGGAAAATGTGGAATTGGGATCCGCATCAATAATCTGGTTCCCTTTGTCATTCCACTTGTCAAGTTCTGATTCAGAGTTGGCGCATGCGTCTGATTCAGAAGCCCTCATCTTGGCCACCACATTAGGGGAATTTTGAGTTCTAAAATGGGCCTCCTAAGGAAAATGTACAATCAAAATTCACTTCATGAGAACCAATCAGATTTTAGGGTATGACATCATCCCTAATGGTTGAGGTGGCATTGCTTGAGTTAAAGGTACTTACTTGTCACATTGTAAATGGTGGATAAAAAATCATGGTTAACCATGTAGTGCTCTAAGTACTTTTAAAGTCAAAGTAAAGTACTCATAATAAATGTCATTTAACACTTTTTGAATAAAAATATATTATTGTCATTCATATTTCTTGAAAGAAACAATGCATATCCCTATATATTTATTAAATTATATTTTTTTTATATAATATATTAATTACATGTTATTATACAATTTAAATAATATAAATTTTAATTAATAGCATATAATATAATTAAGAATTTATAAATTTATATTTATATTTTATTTTAAGTTATTTAAGTACAAAGGAAAAATGCACTAGTTGTTCAATGATAATGATTTTTTCTTGAAAAGCTCATTCTTATCTATAGTCACATCAATACAATTTTTTTATTAATTTTATTTTGGTACAACTGCTGAATTGAATTTAACTATGGTTACATAGATTGTGGTGCAAAAAGTGAAGTGAAAATTCATAAATATTATTCTATTGGTTTCGATATTATTTTATTATTTCCTTAGAAGGCCCATTGTAGACCTCAAAATTCCCCTAATGAGTGACTACTTGGCCCAACACTCGTGTTGTGAGTGGACCTCCTATGGAACTCGCACCACTTTCCCATGTCCTTCTTCAGATTCGTGGTGTTTTTCTTTGCTTGCGGCTTTGGAAGGTTGTCTTGGGCTGCCATGCCTTGGCTTTTTCTTTTGTTCTGCAATTTGGGGGCACCTTTCCCTTGATTTTGATTCGCAAATCCAAAGTATCGCTTCTTCTATTTGAATTTATGCTCAATCTTGGAAGCATACTAGTATGATGTACCAAGCAAGGAGATGTCGAGGAACTCCATTCCTGAATGTATCTGTGCAAAAAAATTCGATACTTAAACACTAAATTTTTCTCTGAATATTTGATACCCAACTTTGTGTGGAGGGTATGGAACAAATTCGTCATCTCATGCACATCTTGATCCCTTTGTTGCCACAGTGTAGTCCATTGTATGTACTTGTCCTCATGGCTCCCTAGGGGTTAATATTTTTCCTTGATGTCGTATCGAAAATAATTTCAAGTGGGTATGACCGAGAACAGAGAGGGTTCCCCCTCATCCTTTTTATCATAGTAGGTTTCCCACTAGTCCTTGACATGGGGGTAGATTTGAGGAGTGCAAAAATAATCTTCTCCCGATTGGAAAAGTCATGAACCAAGAAATATCATTCTAATAGATTCAACCATATATCTATGACGTTTGCATCTATTTGGCCCTCAAATATGGGAATGTCAAAGTTTACTTGAACCTTAAAAGGAGTTGCGCCTCCAGAGTGGCTACTGGATGCAGATACGCCGTCGCCGGGCAATCGTTGAAGGATCTGGGAAAATTTATCCATCATCACATTCCTTTGCTTTTTGAGGGCCTCCTCGAGCAATATTTTGATAGGATCTCATACTCCTTCATCTTTCTTTTCATCCCGCATGGGTGTTCATCGGGGTTTGTGAGGCTAATATTGCAAGGGTTCAACCGGATCGAGCCCTAACTCCTTATACCTTGACCTCATTGAGGACATGCAAAGAAGGATCGAGAAAGAGCAGACTAATCTGATACTACTGACTTGGATTTATGCACGAACGTAACAGAATACACATATAACCATAAATACAAATATGTAGCGGAAATAACATTTCATTTCATTAATATCAAAGAACTGAAATTTGTTACAAACAGAATGAAATAAACTAGCTATGGAATTGGTAGCTTATCTCTTAGAAAGATGTGGTGGCTATAGGCAGTTGAATTGTGTTATAATGAGGCTCAAAGGCTTATTTATTATTGAGAAATAATGTAAAACCCTAAAGATCCAAAAACCTAACTCTAGGAGATGAAGTGCCCAAACTATGGGCCCCGTTTGGGTAAATTGGTACATCAACTTCCTCGGGATGTAACTTTGGCATAAAATCTCTGTTTGATGCACAAAATATCTCGTTAGAAATATCTTTCCAAGTAATACAACTTTTTATGTGGGAAACATTGAAGGAAATTCCATGTTTCTCTTGGTTTTCCCAAAAAACGTTGTTTTGGGCCTCAAAACGTCTCTAGAAGTTGAGGACCTAAAAGACTGCTAAAAACAGTAAACTGTGCTACAATAAAGGAAACTGAAAAACTGAAAGAAACAACAGGGTAAGTCTTGTTTTAATAGGTGGTAATACCAATATAGGCCACCCAAATCACTTGAGGCATCCTTCTCAATGCCTGGGGAGAGACTGAGAGAAGCATGTAGCACTTATCACCCTGCCACTTCGTCCTCGACCTCGAACTTCGTACTAGAATATTGTGCAGTATATCCACCTTGGAAAAATACATTGTGCTCTCCTTTAAAGACTAAAAGAAAGCTTCCTTGAAGAATTTTTGAAGAAGCTTAGCTCAAACCCTAAATTTATGGGTCAGCGCTTTTCTCAAGTTATCTAGCCGTGTTGATGGCAAGTTGCACATTCTAGCCTAGCGTTGTCAATGCTCTTCTGATTGGAAGAACCACGTTGAACGCTTTCTGGCAGTGTTTCCTCAAATGGAGGAGAAGCTTCAAGCTCTCTCATTTGGAGCTTTTTTTCTTATCAATAAGGGATTATCCCTTGAGAAGTGGGCCTTCCTCCTTTCATGGGATCATAACTACCTCTCCCTTCCTATAAATTGATCGCCATCCCTCCACTACTGATTGGTCATTGTTGGGTTGGTCTGATCATTAATCCTTTGTATCCCTATGCTGTGTTAATGCCTAAATTACCATTTAGGAGAAAGATCACTTGAAGAGCCTCAATTTGGACATGGACTACACCAAATGGATGCCTCCAACATCAAGGCCACGGTTGTACGCTTCCTCTTTTATATTATCAATAATACATCTGGTTTTTTGCTTTCTATATTTGTTTGTATATCCATAAAAGTATCCTAATTCTCCTTGATCTGTTAAGTAGTTGATATTCAATGTATTTTTTGTAATGGATCACATTTTTTGTTGTCCCTTGATCTCCTACAGGTATTCAAATGCCACCAGTAGGGAGGATCGAGCATGAAGGATTGCGGATCGGGGCCTTCATCAGAGGGTTGAGAGTAGCATTAGCAAGAGACAGGTCCTTTTCCCTTCATCATCCTTCTTTGAATATTTACTAAGAAAGTTTCCATTAGATAGTCTCTTACGTTGCTAGACCCACTCTAAGGCTAGAGAGATCGCCTATGCCAGCAGAGGGAATTGTCTTCACAAAAAAACTGGTGACTCTGTCTCCAATTTCGAGGAGGGTGGCATGCCAAATTGAGGATTCTCCTTATGAGGAGGGAGCAACCCACTAGTAGATATAGAGTGTAACTTAGCAGGCCTCTCGAGTCCAACATCTGCAAAAATATCATAAGTTTAAGATCTCGAAATACATAAAAAGAAAACATTAAAAAGTAAAAATCTACAAAAAAAAAATTACCCCTGGAGGAACGCAACAGAATACACATATAAACATAAATACAAAGATGCAGTGGAAATAACACTTCATCTCATTAATATAAAAGAACTGAAATTTGTTACAGACAGAATGGAAATAAACTAGCTAAGGCATTGGTAGCTTATCTATGAGAAGATATGTGGTGGCTATAGGCCACTAAACTGTGTTACAATGAGGCTCAAAGGCCTATTTATTATTGAGAAACAATGGAAAACCCTAAACATCCAAAAACCTAACCCTTGGAGATGAAGTGCCGAAACTATGGGCCCTGTTTGGGTAAATTGGTACATCAACCTCCCTAGGACGTAATTTTGGCATATGATCTATGTTTGACATGCACAATATCTCGTTAGAAAGATCTATCTGAGTACTACAACTTTTAATGTGATAAACATTGAATGAAATTCCATGTTGCTCCCGATTTTCCCAAAAAACGTCATTTAGGGCCTCAAAACGGCTCTAGAAGTTGAGGACCCGAAAAACTGCTAAAAATAGTAAATTTTGCTACAATAAAGGAAAACGAAAAACTAAAAGAAAAAATGGTGGGGCCCTAAGTGGAATAGGCGGGTGTCCAGCAATATCCACCTGGATCACTTGAGGCCTGAAGTTTCTCAATGTGCAGTTTTAGAGGGAGAGTGTTACACAGCAATTTTTCACCCTATTCACTTCCTGTCCCTAACCCTGAAGTTCCTTGTGATGAATATTGTACAGTATATCCACCTCGAAAAAATACATTGTGATATCCTTTAAAGACTAAAAGAAATATTCCTTGAATAATTTTTGAAGAATCTTAGCTCAAACCCTAAATTTCTCGGTCAACGCTTTTCTCCAGTTATTTTCCCATGCTAATGGAAGGTTGCACATTCTAGCCTTGCATTGTCAGCACTCTTCTGACTGGAAAACTGCGCTGAACCCTGACATAATATAAAAGAGGATATCCATATAGAAGAGTGCTGACAATGCAAGGCTAGAATGTGCAACAACAAGATGGATATCGTTCAATGGATATATGATTGAGCTCTCTCATTTGGATCTTTTGTTCTTATCAATAGGGGATTATCCCTTGAGAAGTGGGCCTTCCTCCTTCCTTCATGGGCTCATAACTCCCTCTCCCTACTTATAAATTAATCGCCATCCCTCCACTACTCATTGGTCATCGTTGGGTTAGTCTGATCATTAATCCTTTGTATCCATATGTTGTGTTAATGCCTAAATTTCCATTATCGCTTGAAGGGCCTTGATTTGGACTCGAACTACAGCAAAGGGAGGCCTCCAACATCAAGGCCATAGTTGTATGCTTCCTCTTTTATATTATCAATAATACGTCTGGTGTTTCACTTTCTATATTTGTTTGGATATCCATATAAGTCGCCTATTGCTCCTTGATCTGTTAAGTAGTTGATATTCAATGTATGCTTTGTAATGGATCATGTTTTTTTTTGTCTCTTGATATCATGCAGATATTCGAATGCCACTAGTAGGGAGGATCAAGCCTGAAGGATTGTGGATCAAGGCCTTCATAAGAGGGTTGAGCATAGCATCATAAAGAGGTAGGTCCTTTTCCCTTCATCATCCTGCTTTGAATATTTACTAAGAAAGTTTCCATTATATAGTCTCTTATGTTGCTAGACCCATTCTATGGCTAGAGATATTGCCTCTGTCCATATAGGGGATTGTCTTCACAACAAAATTGGTGACCCTGTCTCCAATTACGAGGAGGGTGGCATGCCAAATTGAGGATGCTCCTTATGAGGAGGGAGCAGACCCACTAGCAGATAGAGAGCATAACCTGGCAGGCCTCTCCTGTCCAACATCTCCAAAAATATCATAAGTTTAAGATCTAGAAATACATTAAAAAGTAAAAATCTACAAAAAAAAAGTTTACCTCCATCAAACCACTGTGCACCTAGCAAAAGAGGTAGATCTGGGTATCCTCTGAAATCAGTGTCAACATATGCATAGTCCTCCACCATGATCAATTGGCGCCATAGCCAATTGAAAAATGATGTCATGAAGTGCATTTGTTGACCCCCTCCCTAGTGGGGAGTAATCTCGCACCATCTGAGTAGCCTCAAATCTCTCAAGGTTGTATCGTATTCCTTAAGCCATTGGTACTGAAACAAGGGCACTCTCTCCAAAAATAAAGTGACCAAGATGGATCCATATCTGAATTATTTCAGGCATCCTATTTTGCGCTTGGTTAGTTGGCTCTTCATTTTAGCCAACAACCCCTCTTACCAATTGAACAGTTTGGGAGAAATTAAATCTACAGTGTATTGGAACTGAGACTTTTTTGCCTCATGCAACGTTTGGGCCCCAGCTACATGAGCCATGCAATGCAAAATTGTACTCAAAGGTAGATCGGTGATGGTTTTGATATCTACCTTTCCACTGGAAGTCTTTCTGGCTCTTGGACAATTTCTTTGGATGAGCATGTTAGTGCTCTCTCCTCTAGTGCGAGCTCCAAATATTTGGATCATTTCCCCTCTGCTAGAAAATCCTGTTATGAAGTAGATGTTTGAAATTTCTAGTTCAAGCTCTTGATCCCCAATAATTAAAATTTCGCAATCAACATCCTGTTATCATTCTAATAATTATCAAAGTTGTGAGATTTTGATTTATAGTTTACTGAATATTAGAGGTAACCACAGACCTACTTTCAAGCTTTAGGATCTAGCCTTCCTAAGGCTCAGAGAGGGCTCTCTCTATAAGATTTAACCTTGTTTTTATATATGATGTTAGGCTAGTTATATGGGTCAATTTGGTTTTGATATTTTTTTTGGTTTGGTGGGAAAAATCACTTATTGAGATGGATAGTGATAGATATATTTTTCCATTGGGCAAATGGAGTCAATGTGTCACGCAATTACGTCAGGATCAAGTTCTAAATTCAAATATTTTCAGGGCAATATAGGAGAGTTACTCAAGATCTTTGAAGCTGATTGGTGAAATGTTTTAATAGGGATAAAGAGAAATCAAGGATTCTTTGATCCGGATAAGGAGTGAAGAGGAAAGAGGTCATTTGAAAGAGGGATAAATTAAGGGTTCCCTACTCTGGAAATCAGCAAAAAACATCAAAATGAAAACCAGTAAATAACAGAGTGCTTTTAAAAAATTCTGATATATCACTTCTTGATTTCACATTAAAATTTAGAAAACATTTATGTATGAATGGCAGACATAAGAAGATTTAACAAATAACAGTAGAAAGTACTTCATTTGAGTAGCCCAACACATGAATCCTGAAACATGATGCTTTATTGATTTGATCCAACCTGCTGACTTGAAACTTGGTACAAAAGCCCTTCAGGTACAAAAATATTGACCATAGAAATCTTCAGCAATTTATTCCACAATAAGACTTCAAAGGGTGAAGTATTTATACAAAAAGTGATACAAAATATCCTAGAATACTCATAGGATTTTTCTAAGGAAATAAAATATCTCTTACAAAAATTTAGTGACAGCTGCTTAACAACTTGCAAGTCGTCCTACTTATTCAAATTAAATAGAAATGTTGTTTGGATTTAGGTGTAGCTGGTTGTTGTGTTGTCTTCAATGCTGGCAAAAATATCTTCAATCTATTTTGAAACTCTATCTTCTCATCTGATACTATTTTACTGATACACTTTAACCACTGATACTCGTTTATCTGCTATTTTGACTTCTTTACTGATGTAAAAATATGTTTTTACTGTGTAAAAACAACAATATGTTTTTCATCCTCTTTCACTATAAATTGTCTTTTACAGCAAATCAGTAAGTTTTTTCCAGAATTCTTCATCAGGTAACTTGATCTTGGTAAGTTTTATGTAATTTTCATCAGCCTCTATGTATCTAACAAAGGTTGGTTTCACCACAGAGAGATGTTTTATCTCATGTTGTAAATAAAACAAATCTTCAATTATTTTGTGCAACACTTTGCCTGTAGGTACTCCTTGCCAATCTACATTGTTTACTTGTTCTTTGGAAAAATCTCTAATATTCTTATTGTAATCCTCTTGCTTCATTATTTTATCATTTATAACAAGAATGTTTGGCAAGCCTTTTTGCCTCAATATCTCAAATTTAATCATGAATCTAGTTATGGCCAAATCCATGTTTTGACACTTCTCTTCTAGCTACTTCATCAAGTTTTTCTTTGAAATTACGTTTCTCACTTCAAGGATTGTTTCAATTCTATCATTTATCCCTATCTCATCCAATTATTGTTTGTTTTTGGTGTTGAGAAACTTGATTATTTCTTGGGCCTCTTCAGGTTTGGCACCAAGCTCTTCCTTTGTCTTCACAATTTCTTCTTTTGCTACTTTAAGCAAGTCCTTTTGTTCATAAATTACCTGAATGGAAGGCCAAGTGTCATTGATTGACTCAATGATATTGGACCACAACTGATTTTTTATGTAAGCCATTGTTTCTTTCAAAGTTAACTTTGCTTCAACCTTCTTCAACTGTTCACTTAACCTTTTGGCTTTCTGTTCCTCTGTTTTAGCATTGATTTGAGCTAATTTCTTGGCTTCTTCCGATATTTTAATTTGTTCTTTTAACCTATTGATATCATTATTTTGAATTGACATATCTTCCATATCTTTAATGAGCTTGATGGCCTCATCTCTTTTTTGCACTGCTAAAGTAGATGATTCTGTAGCAAAAGTAGTGGAAGAAGTCATTGGCACAGCTGTGGACAATGGGACTTTTGGTGCTAACTCCTCTACTAAAGTTGAGGGAACTGTTGTAGTTACCATGGGGATGACTGTAGGAGGATCACTTTGATTTTTTGTAGCTTCTTTCTCTTGGACAATGTTATCCATTTCTATTTCCATTTCCTTAATCTGTGCTATCATTTGGAGTATGAGATTCATCATCTCATCTTTCTTATTTGCCTCCTGCACAATTTCTTTTGCCTGAGGATGTTCTGTTGGAGGCAATTTCAATTTCTTACTAAGTACTGCAATGTCAGCATTTTTATTTTTCACCAATTGTTCTGCAGCCTTTACATTTGAAGGGTTATACCCTACTTCAATCACCAGTTCTTCTAAGGACTTGATTCTAGTGTCCTTAGCATAAGAGGAAGCTTTTTCAATCCTAATTTGATCTCTCAAATTTGTTATAGTATTTTGAAGTTTCTGGGCATTCATGGCCTTTGTTGTCATAATAGAATAAAACATTTCAGAGCTTTGCTTATGAAACTCAATTTGATCTAAGGGATGAATGATTTATACTGGTACTTCAAAGTCAAATTTTTTATAATCTGCTACTGTTGTAAGTTTAGGCACTGTTGGCTGTAGCACTATCGTTAGAAACTTTTTATTGGTGTAATCAAAGGCTGAGAGTAATCTTTTTTTATTTCCTAGAGTCTGCTTTAGATACTGTGAATAAATCTCATTTTTTAACTCTTCATTCTTAGCCTTGATTTATTTATATTTCTCTTTGATATCACTATCTGTATTCTCTGCTTGTTGTGGTGAGGATGCCTCCATGCTTTTTTGTTTTTTAATAATCTTAGTGTTTGAAGTATCACTTTCCTGTTCATTCTCAATAACTGTAGCAGCATCTGTGTTCTTCTCTGGATTTTCTTTATCTATAACCTCAATTGTTTCCTTCTCCTTTTTCACTGGATAGAGCTTAGGTTTCTTATTATATCTGATCTTGAATCTGGTCTATGTTGTTGTTTCAACTATGTATGTGCCTTCTTCTTTGATTCTTTTTGTGGTTTTATCCTCTTGATTTACAGTCTTCAAGGTGTGACTAGTATCACCCTGTTTGACTGTTTCCATCAAAGTATTGTCCAGCCATTCTGTTTGATTAGCAAACTGTTCAATCTCAAGCCTTTTATCATGGATATAAGGGGTTAATTTTAATTTTACCCTCATCTTACTTAGTATTCCATGAGGATCATAATTCCACAAGAAACTTTCTTCAAATTTATATTCCAGCAACTGTTTTGCTGCCTCTACACTTGCTTCCCTGTGATTACATATAAAAGGACCCACCTAGTTCTTTAATTTGAATTGGGTCTTCTTTTTAGCAACCAAGAAGTTGATAGAATCTGAATTGAGAATTTGTCTTATTTACACTAAGTCAAAAACGCTCATTGGCAAGTATTTTGGCAATTTATAGGGCAAAAGGTTTGACCCATAGACTCTAGTCTCTGTGTGATTTTGGTAAAGGTACCAATCTCCAGTTCTGCGTTTCTCTGACAGTTGTAACACTTTCTTTATCTCATTACTTATCCTATGTTGTACATTGTTTTTCATCATGTTTATCAATGGATGAACAAAACAATATATGAAATCCACATAAGTAAATTATGTTGATTATTTTCTGACTAGAGAGGTCCAGAAAATGACTGACAATGGATTACCTTCTACATCCAATTTCTGAAGGTTTATTGGGAATCTATCTGCTTGGAAGTAAAGGAACATGTGAAAGAGGAAGGATGAATATCTGAAAACTCCTTCAGTGGGAAATTTCACAAGCTGATCATGGATATTATCAGCTATGTATTCAACATAGTTATAAATGATAGAAGGAGGTTGACCTGGCAAAAAGGTTGATAGAAATCCAAGAATAGACTCATCAGTGTGCTCATTAGTAAAATAACCAAGGATAAAGGATAACAATGAAATGACATGCCTTGATCCTTCAGGAAATTTGGAAGATGAATAGGGAGGGTCAATCTTTGGGATTTCAACATATGAAGGCATGAATGTTTGGAAGATATGAAATCTCTTATGAAATTCTAACTCAATATAAAGCTTTGTAAGATATTCTATTAATAATGGGACTGCATTGGGATCTGGTTTCAACTGAAGCATTAGGTTTATAGATTCTGTAGTAATAGTGAATAATACTTCTTTGTTAGCATCAACCATAGCTCTTTGGTCAGGGGAATAGTAAGTTTGACACAACATAATGACTTTTGGACACTGATGAGTATGTGGAACTACATATTTAGGTAAATTGGACTCCCAAATCTGAACTTCATCTCCCTGATCTAAGGATTTTTCTAGACTCTGGCAGTGGAGATCTAGAAGATTGAATTCTATTACTGGATTAGTTATTTTGTAATCAACATTAGCTAAGGGTGTATGCTCAACATCTACAACAAGAGGTTGTAGTGGATTTATAACAATGGTGCTTTTAGAAGCCATTTCCGGATTTGTTTTTTGACAATTTTGACCCTCAGATCTTAGGAACTCTGTTTTTAGGCTTTTTTGTACACTTATGTAAGCTTAGACTATTTACAAAATGTATTTTTGGTATGACAGAGGTCTTTTGAACATAAATGGGTATAATTATGCTTTCTTTTGGTTTTAACCTTCAATTTAGTTCCAAAATTAGTCTTCAAACTCTTTAGAGACTCAAGAAAGGTTAAATAAGGGTTTTCAACTCATTTCTTGGGTAAAATAAAACTAAAAGAGTTTAATTCATGTACAGAAGGGTTCTGAGTATTTTCAAAAGGGTTTGAATTATTCATGGATTCTCTAATGTTTGCAAAAGGCTTAAAATATCTTCAATTTTGATTTAAAAACAAGCTACAATATTCGAAACTATGGTTTTATGAGGGTTTCTACATCAAATACATTCTTTGAAGGCAAGAACAGCCATATTGAAGAATACATGTTTTTTTCTGTATTTGGTCTTGAAATAGGGTTTCTAGTCGCCGAGAAGCTTTGGAAGTCACAGTTTTTGATATGATTGAGTCTTTATATCACAATTCAACAACTTCAGATTTTTTTTGGTATTTGAGCACGTAAAAAAAGGCAATGGCGTCTTTTCCTCAGTCGAGAATGGTTTAAACAAGCAGAGAATGCAGAAAAAAGTTTAAACTATGTGTATATGAAGTTTTATAGAGATTTTAGGTTTAAACAATGTTCTGCAATTAATGTGGGTCAAATCAAAATGGAGGCGGTTTGGCGCCGAGAGGTCAAATACCATCAGTGGTTATCACAACGTTGGAGAGTGGTTTGCAGTTTTTGGCCAACAAATGCAATCCAGTCATTTTGTGCCATGTGGAGGAGAGAGAGGAAGATGAAAACACCCATTTCGCAAATTTGAAATGGATTATTGACGATGCTTTTGAAAATGCAATATTGGATGTGGTTCGTCGGATCTGACTGAGGAGATGCGAATGGTGGAGATCTGGCGATGGATTTGCTTGACGGATGTGGTGTGGGGCCCAGGAGATTATGTGCGACGACATTGTTATGATATGTTTAAACATAGTTTAAACATAAATTTAATGTATTAGCAGGATATGTGTAACATGGATTTACACAAAAAATAAGGGATATGCAAGTGTAAAGCAAAGGGCGTGTAATATTATATATAATATGTTTTAACCTATGGGGAAGCGGGATAAGTCACATTGGGAATTAGAACCATAGGTTAATATTAATAAAGTGGAGTTTGGGGTATTTAAATAAATGAATTAATATAAAAATGGTGTGGGTTGGCGGGGGGGGGGGGATATTTTAAAGAATTAATACATTAAATTAAATGTTAATATGAAATTTAATGAGCGGAAATACATATAAACACTAAGTAAAATGTGTTTTGACTGTTTTTTGGCACATTTTTCATAAAGATGGCCCATTTTTACACTTACACTTAGGATAAATAGTGTTTTGTGGGTTTTTTGAAGGTTTTTGCAAGAAATGAGATTAGTTAAGTGGAGTTTTACTTTTCCTAAGAAAAAAGGTGTTTTAACTTAGGAAAAGGGATTTTATTTTAGGAAAAGGGTGATTAAGTGGAGGAAATGGATTTTTATGAAGGGACTCCAATACTTATTACCAATCAGTTATTAAGCCTTGGGTCTGGTCCCAACAAAATTTAGAGAAATGCTCTGAGCCTTTTTAATTGAAGGTTTTAAATACTGGAATATTTTGAGGGCAGGGAAATTAGTAATTTTGCCAGATGATGTTTTATTACATGCCTTGTAAAACTGCTTTCTACCTACCCATCATTTATTCTATCATTGTTTCATTATTTTCATGGGTGCATTTGAGCTTGCGACCCTAAATCCATTTTTCTTTTAAAGCATAAACTATCTAATTCTAACCTTATTTCATCTGAGGGCTCAGATTAAACTGTTGAGCTCCTCATTTATTCTCTAACTATCTACTGATTTGTCAAGTTTAAACTATTTGACGTATCTTTATTCTCTATATATAAACATGAAATTCAAAGCATGAAAAAATTTAAGATTAAACTATTTAACTCATCATGGATTATGGCATTTTGAACAAGCTGCACATAATCATTATTCTTGCAGTAAAAAGTAAAAAGTAGTGGCATTTTGACTTGCATCACTTTCATGTCTTATTCTTATGTATTTTTTTCTTTTGGGGTCAATTTTTTATTCTTTTTAGTTTAAACTATTTGACGTATCTTTATTCTCTATATATAAACATGAAATTCAAAGCATGAAAAAATTTAAGATTAAACTATTTAACTCATCATGGATTATGGCATTTTGAACAAGCTGCACATAATCATTATTCTTGCAGTAAAAAGTAAAAAGTAGTGGCATTTTGACTTGCATCACTTTCATGTCTTATTCTTATGTATTTTTTTCTTTTGGGGTCAATTTTTTATTCTTTTTAATATTTTCTTTTCAAGTCCTTTGATATTTCTTTTAGGAATTTTACCCTCTTTTCATTTTTTATTATTTTCAAATATGGGAAAACAACTTGCAGATAGCAAGTTATGTACATATTTACAAGACTAGTCAAAGTCAATTCAAAAATTATGAACCCTATTATTTTAGGACCCTAACACATCCCATATCCCGATAATATATTCTAACAGCTCCAGTTGAGCTCTAAGTCCCTAGGTTCAAAAAAACTTGAGCAATCCACAATTCCTCAATGCATTTTTTCAATTTGGATCTTGGAGGGATTTGTGGTCTTCCACCTCATTACCCCTCTCTTTCCATTCAATCACCATATTCACTAAAGATATGTGCAAAACATGCTCAAATGTCATTTTAGGAGCTTCCATTGGAGTATATTGGGAAATGAATCATTAAAAGTATATGTTTTCATGTTTCAAAATATTCTCCACAGTCAATGTACTTGTCAGAATTAAAAAGGCATTGACAGTGCACTAGCCTAACGGGCTAGGGGCGGTCAGCGCGAGTCTGATAGGTCGAACCCTCGTTGATTGCCTACGAAATAAAATTTTGAAATCCTTCCCCCAACACCAAAATTTATAAAATAAATGACCTAATAATGGAATCAAATTGAAAAGAAAAGATATGGCTCTTACTCGCAGCTGATAAATTTCTAAATGGTGTCCTGGATCGACTACACCACTAGTCTGAAGATCGGGAGAAAATGGGGTAAAATATGCTTCTCCAATTTACTCCAAATAGAATGGTAAAAATTATTTAATTTTTGTCTATTTATAGCTTTTTGAAGATATTTTAAACAATATTTTATTAATTTTCTCGATATCGGTGATATTTTTTGTTCTTTGTGCATCAAAAGGATATTTTATGGTGACAGTAATCATTGTTGACTGATGCGATGAGTTTTATTTTATTTCTTTTTTCGGACTCATTAGAAAATGAACAAAAAAGGAACCCCCTGGAGCCATCTTTCAACTCTTTTCTGACTCTCAAAAAATAAAAATATTGTCGAGTACTTTTCATTTTGAACTTGTTAAATTAAATGAATTGACATGGTCTCAGTATACATTTACCCCTTTTTTTGGGTTGAGATTAACTATTTACGAAAAAGGAATACCTTGATCGAACATGGTCAAGAGTTTCTCTCAGATATTGTTTTGTACCTTTTCGAATTCAAGGGACAATTTACGAAAAGGGACATGATGGAGTTTTCTTTTTCATTTCTTCTTCAAAATCCCTAAAACATGAAAAAGATATCGAGTTATTCTTCTGCTGGACTCGTGAAAAATTAAATGGCAAAATACTTGTCACCATGATAAGACAGAGTTCCTCCTTCCTAGGACTCGTTAAAAATTACTAGGATGGATTCATTCGAAGAATGAAATTACACGCTCAACATATTCTATCATGTTCACGCTAGCTATGAAAAATAAAGAGGTACTTGTTAGCAATAACTAGGGAAAATTGAATGTGGAATGCCCTTTGTATTAGGCAACATGTCTCTCTTGAATATGATAGCCATCTGCATTTTGTGTTGAGTTTGGGATATCCTTCATTTGTCACTTTCCATCCTAGGTTTGGGAAATTCATTTACCTCTTACTCGATCATCGTTTTTGTCATCATGGCCTCTAGTCCCATTTTCAGTCAAATACTGCCATGCTCTAGATTCGTGTCACCGATATGTTCAAGAGAAGTCCTTTTTGTCAAGGTCAAACATCCCCTACTTATCTAATCCTCTCTGCAATAGTCTTGAATCACTACTCTTATCTTGAGAAATCCTTTGTTTCGTGTTGATGATGTGGGAATCATCATGGCCCTCCTTCAACAAATCACTTCTTGTCAACTTCAGCTCATTATCTTGGGATATGATTTAGAAACTCCTTTTCAGTACCTTGGAGCTTGCATACCTCAATGGAAAGTTCTTCACGTTTGACGACAGGTTCACCTCATTGGCCTTCGATCAGATGATTCTACAAGTGTTCAACTTCAACACATTTATTCACACTTTTATATTGTGTTGTTGTACCTTGAGGGCCATTATCATTATTGGTGGTCTCTCTCATGCTTGTTAATGGTTTTCATCATTGACTAGTAATCAGGTGCTTTCTACCATGTTTGACATCAACACATCCATTCACATGGTTAGATTTATACATTGGGTAGATCAAGATTACGATGAAGACCCTAGATCACATTTTTTTTTATCCAGGTTATGTGGATTTATTGAGTATTCATGATTGTACACATGATCCTTTCTATACAGATGATTGTGACCATACCGTGGATCCATTTCTATGATTTATTTCAGACAAATGGTTGAGACCATGTCGTGGGTTCATATGTTATTTGATGCCTATTCAAAGACATTTTAATAGGAATTCATATCATAGATGTCATATATTGTATTTTTTTTATTTGGTAGGTTTCCTGGTTGTTTTCAGAGTCCTTGCCTTGGTTCGTAAACAATTTCACACTTCGGTCCATGTTTTGCCTTCATGCTTTAGGGGGCATTTGTTACATAGTAATTTGTCACCCTATTCACTTCCTGTCCCTAACCCTGACATGCCTTGTGATGAATATTGTGTAATATGTTATCACAAAATTGCACTTGATTGGCTGCTAATCAGACAACTC
Organism: Pinus albicaulis; assembly: GCA_034641835.2. Lineage (NCBI taxonomy): Eukaryota > Viridiplantae > Streptophyta > Pinopsida > Pinales > Pinaceae > Pinus > Pinus albicaulis. Next base: position 190,807,303 of record CM076571.1, on the reverse strand, counting down.
TACGTAATTGTTTCAAACCAGCTTTTGACTGAAGCTTAGCCTCTTCAATCTGAGAGGGCTCTCTCAAAGGGGTTTATGATATTAGATAATGATAGGATTATATGGCTAACACTATTTGAAAAGTAAAATGATTTTTGTGTATGTAGGTTAAAAAGAATTCAGACTTGCAACCACACATAGGGCAACACAGTCATTTCATCAATAAATGAAGTCAGATCATACACATATGAATTCTGAGTAATAAAGATGAAATCTACTGCAAGTAGTACACATAAAGATATTGATCAGAAATACATAAAAAACTCCATGAGAATCTCAGTTCTATTAAGAAGTCCTCTGTATTACTGATATCAGTCAAATTACATAAAGAAACAATATGATGCAAAAAATCTCCAACCCCTTACAACTTTGATAATTTGCATTTAAATAGAAATTTTTACAGCAGGGATGATCTGCCTCTGGGCTAGATTCATCTAACTCTTCATATGACACCTCATATAACAGAAAAACATGTCTTTTAATCAGAAATGACAGCTACACTCTAGAGATGGCCTTTTCCTAATAGGACTCAAACTCTTATTTATTACATCAATCTATCTTATCTTTAAAATAATTACATATCAGTTAAAACTAAACATCACATGTTCGAATAGGTTATGACCTGATTCATCACTACTTGAAATATTAAATTCCCTCCTAAATATATGGAACCAAACCCGATTTTTCAGGAAAACAGGATCCTATCTTCAATGAAAGCTTTAGTTGATGAACTGACTCCATTGTATTATCTTCAAGTCATAAATATTTGGTGGCAAGGTCCCTTGACCTGTTGGATGTGTCCACCTGTCCAAAACTACCTTTAAACTATTCAGAAACCTTCAAAAATAGCTCGCTACGAAAAAAGGGCAGTTTCGCAATGTCCAAAAAATGGCTTTTACACTCAAAATTTATGCTTCTTTGCTGTTCCATGGTGTCCATAATGACATGACACATCATCACTACCATTTTCCCTCCTTGAAAGCTGCAAAAATTTGTTTTAGAAGCAAAAAGAGCGCTAAGGAAATTTTCATATCGTTTTCCTGGCTTCAAGCCTAGGAAACGCTATGAAACTGTGAAAAACTGTGAAATTTCCAGATTTTGACCCTGTCTCAAAAAAACAACCTCCAATTGTAGAAAATTTCTCTTCAACATGCCATTAACCTCTTAAAACATATTCAAACTCAACTTAAGAGCCTTGAGGTGTTTCCTCTTCATTAATGATAAGTTGAGCTATGGGCTCCTTAACTACAGTCATCTTTAAGCCCTTCTTCTCCAGCTCCTCATGGATCAATTCTAACTACTCCTCGAGGTATTTGACTTGGTCCTTTAGTTTTCTGTTCATAGATTTCAAGTGCAGGTTCATTCTTATGATATGCTTCACCTCTCCTCTCAATGGCTGAGTCCATTTGATCAATTGTTGTGTGTTATCTAAAGTATTTGACACATTATTACCCTGATCTTCCCAAACTTCCATCATTTTCTCAAACTACACCTTCTGAACATTATGCTTCCTTGCTTCTTTCTTCAAGACTACTATTTCATGATTTGCTAACTTCAACTTCTTCTCAAGGACCTCAATCTCTGTTTTTTCAATGATTTTCTCCTTTCTTTTGCTTGATGACTGGATCTTCTTTTTCAGGTGATGAGAGGTAAATGATGCTTGGTGGTGGCTGGACAGTTTCAATGACCTTCTGAGCTTCTTTACTAATTTCCAAGACCTTTCTGGCATGCCTTGTCATTGGTTTCCTAGCTTGAAACATGAAACCTACATCCTCACATTCAAACTCTAACTTCTTTGCTGATTTGGCTTTCTTGAGCTTTTTCCTCCCTCATCTATATCCTCAGCTTGGACTATGGGATTTTCTTCAATATCAATAGCATGCAAAATGTCTTCTAAATTTCCCTTAGCCACTATTTGGCTTATTGTAACCCTTTTGTTGCCATTTTTACTCACATTTTGCTCTTTTTTTGCAAGTTTGCTCACAGTTGGATTTTGTTTTGTAGGTGAAACAATAGGTGTATCAAGTTTCTACAATTGCTCTGTTTCCATGATTACTGGTTCACTTCGCTCTGCCCCTATAGGCTCACTTTGCTCTGCCACTGAAAGCGATGGTATACTTCTAGGTTTAGGATTTATTTTAGGAGTGATGGCATATACTTCAAAACCACTAACAAATAGAAAATATGACCAATCTCTGCCTAATCTTTTTAACTCCACTAAAACCAGTAACTTGATTAAACCATGATTGAAAGAGTGAGGTTTCATTTCCTTCAGATTTAGCTTGAAATTTATCTGTCATTTTTTCTAAGCTTCTGTATAAGTAAAAAGGTAGATCAAGATATTTCTTACCAACAAAATGTAGCAGAAGCCTGAAGTGGTAAGAATAAACCATATGATACCTCCCTTCACAGGTGAAGTACTTCTGAATGATAAGCAACATCTTTGAGAAATTGTATTTCATGTAGCTTCTTGGAATGGCATTTGTAAGGTCAATCTCACTATGTTCTGGCTTGATAAATTCCTTACAGTAATGCATGTTGAATTTGAAACCTTTAAACCATTGTCATCCTCCTCTTGGAATTCCTGTTGTTGCTGCAATGGTCTCTGGAGTTATAGTGAGGTTCAACATCCCCGCCTTTGAATTTGTCCCATTGAAATTGATGGAAAACTCTTTAGAAACTTGTACATCGCATCCTTGTCATCTTTGGAAAAACTACAAATGCCATGTTCTTCTGAAAACTTCTAAAGCTGTTGGGTCTTCATTTATCAAGTTCGTGTCTAATGGCTCATATCTGAGAAAATGGCCACCTTTTTTGGTCTTCCTCTTTGCAGCCATGGTAATTTTATGTCTTCTCTACCTCGCTTGATCAGTAATACCTGCAAACTTTTGAAAATTCCAGCCACAACTTGGGCTTAGTAAAATAGCTCTCCAAAGCTCAGTAACATGCAAAGAGGGAGCGGAGAATGAAAAATAGCTCAATTGGGAAATATTTTAAAGTTTCGATGACAACTCATGGCATAATCATGACTCATACATGCTTAAAATATTAATAATGACTTTAGCCATGACCACTGTACCTTGATTTAACCCTAACTGACTCGAATGGAATCTACCCTAACCCTTTCAATCATTGACTGACACCTAGCACCTGTTTTGAAAAGACAAACAGAAATACCTATTTTCGTAGCATACTTAGTGTATTTCTTGGCAGTTTCACTATGAAAGTATTAGCAGTTTCATAGAAAAAATTGTGTTTTTACTGTGCAATTCACTACGAAATTAGGAAATCCTAGCTAAAATGATTTTTTTTGATTTATAAACTTGGGAAATGGAATATTTCAGGAAATAATGACTGATGTGACATGAAAATACTTGAATGGGGGTGGGTTTAGACCATAGGATAGGCTAATAAGAAAAAATTAAAATTTTTCCTTTACCAACTAATGATAAATAAACTCTATGACCACTCCTTTGACACATGAACCTCTAAGACTCTATCAAATGATGTTTCACTTTTTCTGAGTGATAACACAATATATCCACCTTGGAAAAATACATTTTGATATCCTTTAAAGACTAAAAGAAGGCTACCTTGAAGAATTTATGAAGAAGCGTAGCTTAAACCCTAAATTTATGAGTCGGCGCTTTTCTCTAGTTATCTGCACGTGTTGAAGGAATATTGCACATTCCAGCCTAGCACTTTCAGTGGTCTTCTAATTGGAAAAATCCCAGTGAACCATTTATGGCGGTGTTTCCTCAAATGGAGGAGAATATTCGAGCTCTAGAAGCTTCCACGATGGCAAGCTGGATATTTTTCAGTGGAGATATGATCAAGCTCTCTCATTTGGAGCTTTTGATCTTATCAATAGGGGATTATCCATTGAGAAGAGGGCCTTCCTCCTTTAATGGGCTCCTAACTCCCTCCCCCCTCCTATAAATTTATTCCCATCCCTCCACTACTAGTTGGTCATTGTTGGGTTGGTATGATTATTAATCCTTTGTATCACTATGTTGTGTTAATTCATAAATCGCCATTTAGGAGAAGGATTGTTTGAAGAGACTTGGTTTGGACTCGAACTACACCAAATGTGATGAAGGAGTATCCTGCTAAATTATCATTATTCATTTGGGTGATTTAGGGGGTGATGTTTTTTTAATTATTATATAAATTATGTACATTTTAAATAAATTAAGAGGAAAATCTGAGTGTGAGGTTTATTGTAAATATTCTCTTATATTTGAGAATATGAGTGAAGTTGGGTTGTATAGATATCTTAGGGATTACGAACTCCTTACATAGAAATTAGTTGAGTCAATGAAGGGATAAGCTATTTTAGGATTTGGTTGAGTCATTTGTGGAGGAAATCATGGATTCAAATTAATCCACTATTATGTATAAATATGAGCTTTGTGTGAGGATGGAGGATAGAGAGATAGAGAGAAATGGTGTGAGAGTTTATGTAAAAGGGCGAGAGCCGAGAGGGCAACCAAATGTATTATTGGCCAAGGAAGAGTTTAACACTGAAATTTATTGTTGTTGTTTGTATACTCATTTGTTTTATTTGCTCTCCGTTGATTATTTTCTTAAACCTCTATTATGTTGCATATGTCTTAAATTGACAATAGATATTACCAAAAAATGGCATGTGTAAGGTGGTATTTTTCAGAATCAATTCAAAGCAGGGATATCGATCTCAAATAGCTCACGGATGGAAGCATTGTCTAGCTATGATGTGATCCGGCAGATTCTTGTTATCACATAATGTTTAATTGAAATTACAGAGCTTCATATTCCGTAGATAGAAACCTTGTGCATATGGTTATGCTTTGAGTATAATAATGTGTTTATCTGCGATGTATGTTAATGATTAAATGGTGGCTAATTTTAAGTTTATGCAAAGTATCCTTTAATATTCAAAGAACTGGTGGTCTCTATTATATTTTCCACACATATTCTGATTTATTTCAGAGCCTCTGCATCAAAAGGGAGGCCTCCAACATCAATGCCATGGTTTTATGCTTCCTCTTTTATATTATCAATAATACATCTGATGTTTCGCTTTCTATATTTATTTGGATATTCATGCAAGTAGCCTAATGCTCCTTGATCTATTAGGTAGTTGATATTCAATGTATGCTTTGTATTGGATCATGTTTGTTATTGTCTCTTGATCCCCTGCAGGTATTCAAATGCCACCAATAGCGAGGATTGAGCCTGAAGGATTTTGGATCAAGGTCTTCATCAAAGGGTTGAGCGTAGAATCAAGAAGAGGTAGGTCCTTTTCCCTTTCTCATCCTGCTTTGAATATTTACTAAGAAAGTGTCAATTAGATAGTATCTTACATTGCTAGACCCACTCTAGGGCTAAAGTGATTGCCTCTATCCATAGATAGGATTGTCTTCACAATAGAGAGAGGTAAAGTAATTACACAATTTCTCAGTTCAAGGGCTTAAGGTTGAGGCTTTATGCTTGAGACTACGTAGGGTGTAGAGAAGGTTGTCTATAAGAAATTATTACATATTTTTGGGGCTAAGGGGATAGGATTGAGCACTGAGATTGCGCAGTGTGCAGTTATGGAATGCATAAACTATGCATTGCGCAGTGCTAATAGTCAAGGTTGTTGCTTGAGAACTGATTATGCGCAATGTGCAGTTTAGGTTGGCTAAAGGAGGTTGAGTGGTATGTTCAAAGAGTTTTCACAATTTGACTAAAGGTATGGTCAAAGAGTTTTCACAATTTGACTAAGTGTCGGATCTGTGAGAGGAAGATAAGAAAAATCATGACTCTAAGCATGAAGACACACTTAGATATCTTGATGACACAACATGGAACACTCATAACCCATGAACAACATCCTTTCCTTAATGCAACATCTTTCCGATGAACTACACCAAGTGAGACACCAAAGATACACTTTGTGACAACCACGATGACACTTCACTACAAGAAAAAGAACCTCTAGCAGATGTTTTTGAGGAATCCCTTATAAAAATAGCCCAGATATCTATTTATAGCATAGGTCACTTGAGGAGGTTGAAAGGTGGGTGTTTTTTTTGCAGTGCGTTTATAATCCTAACATGCACTGGTGTGCTTGATATATATGTGGCACACTGGTGCATAGTAGAGGCTAAAGAAGCATTGCAGAGTTATTTTTAAGTATTATGAAAACAACAATGCACTTTATACAAACAACACGCCAATGCATTTTATATAAAGTGCATCGGTACGTACTATCAAATGGCACACCAATACACTCAGAATTTTGGTGATATTTACTAACGACGACTGTTCAGTGTTGTTTATGTAAAATGATGCACCGAAATAGGATTTTTATTCAAAGGAAGCACTGTATGCTCCGTAAAAACTGGCCTGGTGTGTCTCATTAAACTAGTGTACTATCAAATGGCACACCAAGACACTCAGCATTTCGGTGATATTTACTAACAAAGTCTGTTCGGTGTTTTTTATGTACAATGATGCACTGACATAGGGTTTTTATTCAAAGGAAGAACTGTGTGCTCCATACAAACCAGCCTGGTGCATCTCATTAAACCAGCGTACCATAAAGAAGTGTGGTGCAACATTAATACAACCGCCTGGTGCATCTCATAATCGAGCACACCGAAAAAGGGTTAATTTAAAAAATAAAAATACTGGCCGTAAAAAAATCATTTTTACATGTTACAGTGCTATAGAGCTCTCAAGCACCGGTGTGGATTTTTCTTTTGTGAGGCCCCTACCATCGGTGCTCTCATTTCCCGCATTGCTTCTGTCCATTGCTCACTGTGTGGAGTTTGAAAATGGTGGGAAAATTTGGTTTTGAGGATTCTGTTGCAAAGATGCCTCCTCGATGCACAAATGTGCAAGTAATATACTTTTTTCTCACCAACGTAAACTTTTAACAGATTATTTTTTAAAATTGAGCTAAAATTCACCGTTTTTTCGAAGAAAATTTTTTTTTCCTGCGCTGTGTGTTTGAGCTGTTTGGCTCCCACTATTCTTGGTGCTCCCTATAAATTTACAAGACCCACCACGAATGGTGTTAATGGAAACAGAACAGGGCGATTAATGTGATAGCTTGGTGCGGTACAAAGACAAAGCGCATCATAATAACAATAAAATATTGCGGTGCACGTCGGTTTCTGGCTGTGCCGACAATTTTTTTTTTTAATTAATAATTTATTTACAGAAGTACGTTAGTATTTCGGGACACACCACCGTACTTTATGTATGGTGCTGCGTCGGTAAAACATACCGCACCAAGGCAATGTGTGTTTGGTACCGCACCGCCAGTGGTAAAATGTTGCAAAGTGGAGGTGTGTTGCGCTATAACCAACGCCCCAAGGTGAATATGTTTTGTCAACGCACCGTTAAGTAAATTATAGTTTTTTGTTTTCGTGGTGTGTGAGGTTTTTTAATGCGCACCGTGGACGGTGCATGATATAAATGTACACACCATTGGCGATGCGTGACTTTTTTTGTGGCACACCAAATGTTTTTTCTTCTAATAAAAGTTATATTTATATATATGTAAATAAATTTGACATTTAATAAAAAAAATTAGGTTTTATGTATGAGGTATGTTGATGTATTTAATATGTGAATCATTCAGCGACGTCAACGCAGAGAGGAAAGACAATAACAAGAGAAAAGGGATGACAATTATAACATGATACAACAGTAGGAGGAAAGGGATAGGGAGAGACTTTTGTACCCTCACCCTATTACGCCACCCACCCAGTTGCTATTCAGGTATGTAGGCCTCCTTAAGTTCTACGAGGAGGCTACATACCTGAAGGGGCACAGTGGGTTATTAGGATAGTTGATCTAATGTTAAAAAATTAAATATTACATAGCAATGAAACACATAAAATATGCGGAAAATACAAGCACACAAAACACATAAAACCAGAGAGACACAGATATACGTGGTTCACCCAGTTTGGGCTACGTCCACCCTGAACAGCCAGTCCTTCCTTTCTATTATCCAGCAAAAAAGAAGAGACAAAACCTACAGCAGATCCGCTGTAATATCCTCTATTCTCTCTCTCAGTCTCCCTCTCTATTTCTCGCTCCGAGAATACACTCATAATACACAGCCGCAATACAATGCCCTCATATATACAAGGGGGTTGCCTTCTAGGGAAAAAAACCCTAATCTAAACATAACTTCTACCGTCAGATCATTTGCCTAATGAACGACCTGCATTGACCAGGAAATTACTATATACTCTTACAAGGCACCTACATCCGTTTTTAATCCAGCGGGGCGCCGCCCCCGAATCCCCGCCGGGGGGGGCCCGAAAAGCACCGCCGCCCCCCCCCGGACCCCCCATGGCAAGCCGATTAAATTTTGGGTTGCGTTTAAGCCGCCTTTAAGGCATGTGCGACATGTGGGTCCAATGTCGTGAGACACTTTGCCATAGATAATCGTGCTCCACACCCAACAATCTCCCACTTGGAGACCGATTGTAGCAGCTCCACCGTCGCTTCATTTGCCGGACAATGACTCCTCTTTGGACCTGGTTGTTTCTCATCTTCATCTCATCCCCGAAGACCAATTGAAACTCAGCATATTCTCAGTTTCTCCCTGGTTACAACTTTTGTTAGCATATCTGCAGGATTCTGGCTAGAGTGTATCTTTTCCAACTTCAACTGTCCATCTTCCAATACCGACCGTATGAAATGGTACTTGAGCTGTATGTGTTTAGTCCTAGAATGAAATGTTGAGTTCTTTGCAAGATGAATGGAACTTTGTCTATCACTATATAACATGCCCATATCATGCTTCTTACCCAATTCATCCATAAACCTTTGTAACCAAATCATTTCTTTACTAGCCTCTGTAGCAGCAACATACTCTACTTCTGTTGTTGAAATTGCAACAACACTTTGGATTTTTGAAACCCAACTGATTGATGTTCCACCTACAGTGAATTCATATCTTGTAGTGCTCCTCCTGTTATCTCTGTCACCTACCATATTTGCATCAACATATCCCTGTAGAGCAATGTTTGAACCACCAAAGCATAATGCTTGATTTTTGGTACCTCTCAAATATCCGAGAATCCATTTTATTGCCATCCAATGTTCTTTTCCTGGATTATTCATGTACTTGCTTACAACTCCCACTAAATTTGCAATATGAGGCCTTGTGCAGACCATTACATACATTAAGCTTCCAACTGCTGATGCATATGGAACTTTAGACATATAATCCATGTCTTCTTGGGTCTTTGGGCACATCTCTGTACTAAGTTTGAAATGGCTAGCAAAAGGTGTACTAATTGGTTTTGCATTGTGCATATTAAATCTTTTCAACACCTTTTGTATGTACCATTCCCCGAGACAAAGGTTAATTTTCGATTTTTTCCCGTCTCTAGTTATCCTCATACCAAGGATTTGTTTTACAAACTCTCCCAAATCCTTCATTGCAAATGAATTTGCCAATTTTATTTTGAGCACATTTATTTCTCGTATGTTAGACCCTGCATTCCTGTATGTTAGACCTCGCAACAAGCATGTCATCTACATACAATAACAGATAATATAGTCGCCATCATTTTGCCTTTAGTTCGCATAAACACAATTATCAGAGTGACATCTACTATAACCTTGCTCAGACATAAACTTGTCAAATTTTAGATACCACTGCCTTGGAGCCTGTTTTAAGCCATACAAGCTCTTCTTTAGCTTGCACACTAATTTTTCTTTCCCTTTGACCTCATATCCTTTTGGATGCTCCATATAGATCTCTTCCTCTAGATCTCCATGGAGAAATGTTGTCTTTACATCTAACTGTCCAAGATGTAAATCTTCCGTTGCTACAAGACTTAAAATAGTCCTGATTGAAGTCATTTTAACAAAAGGAGAAAATATTTCATCAAAATCAATATCTTTCTTCTGTGCAAACCCCTTCACCAAAAGTCTAGCTTTATGCCTCTTTTTTCCTCCATCTTCTTCCTTCATCCTGTAAACCCATTTATTATGCAATGTAGTTTTACCGGCAGGAAACCTAACTAAGTCCCAAGTCTGGTTATGCATTAAGAGTCCATATCTTCTTCCATGGCTCGCTCCCACTTCTTCCTTCTTTCAACCTGCATTGCTTCTTCATAACATTCGGGATCACCAGAATCAATCAACAATAAATAATATAATGAAGAAGAGTATCGTTCAGGGGGTCTACTTATCCTGGTAGATCTTCTAACACCACTTTTAGGTGTTTGAGGTGCCTGTTGCTGTTGTGGTGGTTGTTGCTGCTGTGGTTGTTGATTATTATTATTTTCAAGCACCTTTACTTTTTCAATTATCTCATCAAGAACCGTGTATTCCTTGCTTTATTTTTCCTGTTTCTTTTCCTGCAACTGATTCTTATACAAGAAATTTTCATTGAATATTACATCTCTGCTCCTAATGATTTTGTGATTTTCATAATCATATAAGCGATATCCAAAATCATTAACACCATATCCAATAAAGGTAATAGTTACTTTGATTTTGGCTCAAGCTTTGTTCTCCGTTTTCTTTATTAATATGGACAAAGGCCTCACAACCAAAAGGCTTTAAAAAGGAGTAGTTTACCTTTACCCGTCCATGCTTCCTCTAGAATACCACCATCCAAGGAACTTCGAAGGCACTCTCGTTTATTAGATAAACAAAGCAGATTCGTCGCACCGCCCAAAATTGTAAAGGCAATCCCCGCATGCAATCTCATGCACCTTGCACGCTCCATGATTCTTCTGTTCATTCTTTCTGACACACCATTTTCTTGTGGTGTTCTTGGAACTGTCTTCTCTCTACGAATTCCATTCTCTGAACAGTACCTATCAAACTCTTTACTGCAATATTCACCTCCATTGTCTGATCTGAGACACTTCAACTTCTTTCCTGTCTCAATCTCAACCAAAGATTTCCATTTCTTGAAAGTATCAAATACATCAGATGTATTTTGAATACAATAAATCCAAGTTTTTCTAGTTGCATCATCAATAAACGTAACATAATAGCGAGAGCCATCGAGAGATGATACCTGAGCAGGTCCCATACATCTATATGCACAAGCTCCAATTTTTCGCTCTTCTTTCTTTCCCAACTCTGAGAAATCTTACTCTCTTTTGTTTTCCATAAATGCAATTTTCACAGAAATCCAAGTCAACATTCTTCAAACCTGGAAACAAATTTATTGAGTGAAGAATCTTCATGCCCTTCTCACTCATGTGTTCGAGCCTATGATGCCATAATGCTGCATCTGCTCCTTTGGAAGTTAAAGCATTAATAGAGTTAGAAATACCATTGTATAAATACAATGTACTAACCTTTTCGCCTTTTTCTATTACCAGGGCTCCTTTGGTGACCTTCCAAGTTTATCATCACCCAAACGAACTTGTCCAAAATCTCTTGAACATAGTCATGAAAATATTTCTTATCAAGTGTAGCATGGAATGAAGCCCCCGTATCTACAACCCAAGAATCAAGAATATTTTCAAAAAAGAAAGAATCAAAGCATCTTGTAACACATCACCGTCACATTTGCTTCATGATTGTTTTCTTGCTATGTGTCTCCTTCTTTTCCCTTCCGAGATCTACAGTCTTTCTTTAGGTGTCCTTTCTTTCCACAATTCCAACACACTATCCCCGATCTGGACTTGGATTTGCCTTTCCTTGATTTACTGCGATATCCCGAGCTCTTTCCTCTTTCCATTCTTCTTCCCCTAGACTCTGCACTCAAAGAATTACCTAATGTCTCACCAGATCTTTTCCGTCGCATTTCCTCGCTAAGGATAGCACCAACAATATCATCAAACTTTAAAGTACTAGATCCAGAGACAGAGTTACTAATGGCCATTACTAAACCATTCCAACTCTCTGGCAATGAGCACAAGAATAACAGAGCTCTAACTTCATCATCAAAGTTTACCCCTTGCTGCAGAATAGACAAAAGAATCGTATTAAATTTTTATTCATTTAAATGGTCTCACAATGCATCCACCTTCGGAAATCTTCATATTAAATAGTTGTTTCATAAAAAATACCTTGTTTGAGGCCGAGGGCTTTTCATACAGTTTCGCCAACGTTTGCATGAAACCCTCTGTTGTTGTTTCCTTCAAAATATTGAAGGCAACTGACGCCGCAAGACATAATCGTATTGTTCCGAGTGCCTTTCTATCGAGAATGTTCCATTCCACGTCTGTCATGGCCACCGGATTCTTTGTTTTTCCGCTCAATGGTAGGTATAGATCTTTCTGATACAGATAATCTTCCATTTGCATCTTCCACAGCGGGAAGTTTTGGCCGTTAAATTTCTTGACCCTAAACTTACCATCATCCGCCATTGCTCCCACTCGAACCAGGAACCCTTCTTTCCTGTGAGTTTATCAGCCAAATATACCTTTGGCTCTGATACCAGTTGTTAGAAAATTATATATTATGGAGCAATGCAACACATACAATATGCAGAAAATACAAGCACACAAAACACATAAAACTAGAGAGACACAGATATACGTGGTTCACCTGCAATGTACCATCCTTCCTTTATATTATCCAACAAAATGAAGAGACAAAACCTACAGCAGATCCGTTGTAATATCCTCTGTTCTCTCTCACAGTCTCCCTCTCTATTTCTCGCTCCAAGAATACACTCATAATACACAGCCGCAATACAATGCCCTCATATATACAAGGGGATTGCCTTCTAGGGCAAAAAACCCTAATCTAAACATAACTTCTACCGTCAGATCATTTTCCTAATGAACGGCCCAGATTGACTAGAAATTACTATACTTTTACAAGGCAATTTTACATCTGTTTTTAGCTTCGGGGGTGCTGCCCCCGAACCCCCGCCAGGGGGGGCTCCGAAAAGCACTGCCGCCCCCCCTGGACCCCCACGGCAGCGATTAAATTTCGGGCGGCGTTGCCGCCCCTTTTAAGGTACAGGGGTCCAATGCTGTGATACAAAGTAAACAAGATAATCAGGCTCCACACCCAACAATATAAATGTACACACCATTGGCGATGCGTGACTTTTTTTGTGGCACACCAAATGTTTTTTCTTCTAATAAAAGTTATATTTATATATATGTAAATAAATTTGACATTTAATAAAAAAAATTAGGTTTTATGTATGAGGTATGTTGATGTATTTAATATGTGAATCATTCAGCGACGTCAACGCAGAGAGGAAAGACAATAACAAGAGAAAAGGGATGACAATTATAACATGATACAACAGTAGGAGGAAAGGGATAGGGAGAGACTTTTGTACCCTCACCCTATTACGCCACCCACCCAGTTGCTATTCAGGTATGTAGGCCTCCTTAAGTTCTACGAGGAGGCTACATACCTGAAGGGGCACAGTGGGTTATTAGGATAGTTGATCTACAGGTGGTGTTAGCCCCCCTATGAAATTTTTGACAAGCAAATAGGGGGCTAAATCATTGTTGAGTCTTCAAGGAATGCATTCCCCCTGAAAACACAGTCTCCTTGAAGCCTCCATGTGTCTGTTATCCTTTGATAGTATCCCTTCTGCTGATTTCCCTTATAAGCCTCTCTGCTATGTGAAGAAATGCCCAAAGGCCCCCTTTTTCCCTTTTATTTCATCCCCCTTGACTTCCCATTCTATTCCCCTTTTACCCCTTCAAATCCCCCCAAAATCCCCTTTAATTTCTTCCCCTACCCTTTGTTTTCCCTTTTTCCCCTTTATTCCTCTATCGTTCCCCTTCAAACCCTTTAAAATCCATTTAAAAGGGCCAAAACCCATGTTCCGACCTTATTAAAAGGCCCAGCCCCTCTACCGCAGGCCCCTTTCAAACCACTTCCCCACGTGACCCTTCCCCAAGACCAAGCGCTTAAGCCTTGGGGGCCAATCGCAATCGGAGCATCGAGCGGGTGCGTATTTCCTTTGTAAACAGCGTAAAAGCCCCGATGCGATATGATTATATCGTCAAGTCCCCGCTCTGATCTGAACCATTGATCCGCTTAGATCTGACGGCTGTCCGCTGATCGCAAGCCCCCCGTCGATCGCAACTCGCAATGTGCCATCCCGATTGAGATCTCCCGATTACATCCCAGCCGTCCATCTGTTGCGCGATCCAACGGCTATCACACAATCGCATTGTCATTTCACTGCCCCTCTTCTCCCCCTCCGATTGAACGTGAACCGTTGATCTGATTCCTAATCCAACGGCCAGCGCTAAATCGCATCACCCGCTCCAATCGCAATAGGAACTTTCGATCGCACCCTCCTCTGCGTGTTGCGATTGCGATCCTCCGATCCAATCTGAGCCATCCATCCATTCAGATCCAATGGCCCAGATCTCATCGCTCCCCGCCTGTTTCCCCCTCCAATTAAATCTCCGCCATCCATTCCGTCGGATCCGACGGCTATCGCACAATCGCATTTTCGCCCGTGACCCTTCTTTCTCCCCGCCGATTGAATCCTAGCCGTCCATCCCTTCCAGATCTGACGGTTCAGGTTTAATCGCCCTCCGCCTCTGGTCGGCCCCACATCCAAGGCTCCGCCCCTTGTTTGTTGGTTATTTCCTTTGTAATTCGCCCAAACGCTGAACGTTGGGCTTTACACCGTGCGTCCATTGCTCCGCTCCTCCCCGCTGTTCACACTATTTCTCCATCGCTCCACCATCGCTCCACCTCCACCGCATTTCTTCACCACTGCCTGGTTTGTAACAGGTTTATTCATTGTGTAGATAGTACAGACAGGCCAATTCAGCGGCCAAACGAGACAACAGAGCAGGATTTGAGGAGGATTCGAGCCCGTAATTGAGGATTAACATGTTAATCTTGCGGTCAAAGGCTTAAGGCACTGTTTGAAGACCAATGAATGCACCAGGAAGCCATTACTACGCTACCTAACAACAGAGCGCGTTTACTCCAGAAGTACACCTTCCTGCAGCGTCTCCATGCTTCCTCGAGCCCATAAGCAGTATATTGCACTGACAGAACTTCTCAGGGGACTGTCAAGCAGCATTAAAGAAGCATGGAGGGCCATGCAGACTTCCATCCAGTTCATTTATTTCAGAAGGCTAACACAGAGCTCCATACGGCTAGAAGGACTCTAAAAGAAATATCCGAGGTCAATCGGCCTGACAGAGGCTTCCCTAGCCAGCCTACAGAGTACACACAGCGCTACTTTCTGCCATTAAGCAGTATGGGCATGAACACTTCCGCCTTACTGTCTTAATGAGATTCATTTATTGTATATTCTACTTCCGTGTCTTCCTCTTCTCCTATATAAAATCCCTGAGAACGAATTGAAAGGGTTGTTGTTGCCTTGCTGGGCATCTGTTGTTAGAGGGATCCATTTGTGACTGTTAGAACAGTCGTGGGAGGGAGGAGCAGAGTAGTTGTATGTAATAGGCTGGGAGGAGAAAGTCTAGACTATAACAGCCATTGAGCTTATTGTACATGACTGGTTTTGCATCTATTAATCAAAGCACATTTCACAGGATCCTGATCTATTACTATTGGTGATGTTTTCTCACTCTGTTTATTACATTTCCATATTGTTTCATGTTCTTCTGGTAGGCATCAGAATAATGGTATAGGATTCACCCTTGTTAGGTGCCCTATGCTGTCTGCTCTCCCTACCTTTATGTTTTCTGCTTGATGTGTATCTAAGAGTAAATTCGTGGGGTTTAACCAGTGCAGCGGATGTTATTGCCTGCTGGCTGATGTATGAACTTGGGGGTTTGCCTCTTAGATGTTTCTTTGTAATCTTATCTCTGTTTTTCCCTTGGAGTTGCTAAAGCAGACCTGGAGTTAAATGACCTCTGGTCTGATCTATAAGCTGCCCCTTTTTCCACCCTTGAGAGCTGCCTTTGAGTATGTCCAAGCAGGTCTGGAGTTAAATGACCTCTGACCTGATCTATAGACAGAAAATTGTTGGTCTTTCCTTCTTCCACTTTCTCTCCTTAATGTTCCATCCCATCATCTAGCTAAAAGATCCTTTAGTGTAGATGACTTGCCCTTTGGAAGCCTTGGCTAGTTGTTGCAAGTAATTCCCTTTCATGACTCCATAGCCCAATGGATGGCACGGTCTTGGCCCATTCTCCTTCCTGAAACATCCTGCTGCTTTGTGCCTTCCTCCCGTTGCTTTCCCAGTCTGTGATCTCATGACTCAACCCAGCAACCCTTCAACCAAATCATTTAAAACCCCCCTTTGTGCTTCATAACTAGCCTAACATCTTATTTTGAGCTTCAAAGACATATCATTCTTTGCTCTATTTGGAGAGATCCCTCTCCGGGTCCAAGAGGGCTAGATCCTAGGGCCCCAAAGTGGTTCTGATGTTGTCTCATCTTTTGGTCTTGCCAATCTGGCCAAAAAATGGGAACCCCAACATAATGGCGACTCCACTGGGGAAAGAACTGCTTTGTCTCTAGATTGGAGTTTCATTGCTGATGGTGGACAACATCCGGCCTCAAATAGTCATATTCATCCACCTGGCGACTCCACACTCCCTATGATCCAAAGACCAAATGACTCCACTGGTGAAGAACACTGAACTGGTTGAGAAGAGACAGTAGCCTTCTTTGCACAAGCACGAATCCAAGCATGGACAGGGATGCAAAGTATAATGCTTTGTATAATAAAGCATGCAGAATAACAGAAGTGCTTACCAAAATGCTGGAGACGCAGATGGCCAATATGAATACAGATGATGATTATTTAGAGCAGGCCATGTCGTCTTCAGAACAAGAACAAACTCAAGATCTAGAAGATGAGCAGGACCTATATGATGCTCAAGAATCTGTAGAAGATGAAGAGGAAAGTGATCAGGAATTGCCTGATTGCTTACCTATGCCTTGTGTTACGCCGACCAAAGAACATCAGAACCTATTAGCGCAGGCTGATAGGGAAAGCTGCCTTGAGGAAGTAGATGAATACATGGAAGAGGCAGAATCTGATGAAGAAGAAGAGGCTCAAAGAAACATCCAGCCTCCAAATCAGCCTACACAAGAGGAAGAGGATTGCTGCTCTTCTGTCCATGATGAAAGGGAAATCCCTCTTTTGACAGAAGAAGAGATTGATCGGATATTAAACCGGCAGTCCACCTCAGAAACCTTCTATAGAACACACGCTCCTGCTCCGTCATTATTTGAGTTTGATGATTCAGAATCAAAAGACTCCTCTGTGGATCAGGACGAAGAAAGACCTACTGTGCGCTCAGAATGGTGGACGTGGTCGGGTCCGCCTGTTTATGACACTGATGGAGAAAGTTACGACAGCATAATGGCAGATGGGGATTCTTTGAATCTTCATTCCGCTCTACCACAGATCATCAGTGAGACTGGTAGCCAGCAGTCTTTTCTTTCAGAAGATGAGGAGCGAAGCAAAGAAGAGATTCTTGAGCAGAATGAAAGCAAAGAGCTTTCTCTTGAAAAGAAGGAAGCAAAGGAATACGCCCCTGCTCGAGAACACATGGACCTTTTCACGGAGCCCTGCACCTCAGAGCAGAACATATCAGAGCTCCGAGAGGACTCAACCCCAATATACGATGAGTCCTCCAGTTCAGAAGATGAGGGAGATTCTCTCTCTCAAGAGAGTCTTCTTCTTGATCCAGTGGGGGAAGAAGAGATCCTGGTCGAAGCCAGCCTGCCAGACATTCATAGCCAAGTATCTTTTTATGATCCTTATGCACATTTCCTGCATACATTTGGAGAAGGATCAAAGGTCTTTTTGAGCAGCATGATGCAGACAGGAAGGAAATTTTTCAAAGCTGCTGTTATCAAACAAAAAGAGTGGGAGCTGCCCTGCCTATCCAGCATGCTCAAGGAGTTGAGCAAGAAGGACCAGCCATGGGACCACTTGATGGACTGGTTACATTGGAAGACCATGTTTGTAAGCTATATTGTAAATATTCTAGTTAGAGTAGGGTAGGTAGGAAAGCTCAATAAAGCTCAGTCTATGAGCAAGTAGATTAGTTATTTCATTTTCTGTTTTAGAATGTAGAGAAGAAACCTGCTAGACAGTCTAATCCTAGCAGGTAGTAGTGTAGGTAGAGAAACATATGAGGCCAACAGTTTAATACGGTCTCATGGAGTAATAAGGGTAGAAGTAGAATAGGTTTATTTTTTCCTGTTTGTAAAAATTGATGATGTAAAAGGGTCTGCAAGTCCAAATGCACCCAAGAAGAAAAAATGTTAGGACTATAGTGTGGGTAGGTAGTTGTATGGGAAGTGTTTCTGCTGATATGTTGTCTTCATAGCTTGTGGCAGCTGATCAAAGAAAGAAATGGATGGTTCAAGCAGCAAGCATCTGGCCTACACCAAGAGATCATTCTCTGCTTTCTTAGCTCCTTCAAGAAGAAGCCATCCCCATGTGGAGCCACTGTTAGCCCCCCTATGAAATTTTTGACAAGCAAATAGGGGGCTAAATCATTGTTGAGTTTTCAAGGAATGCATTCCCCCTGAAAACACAGTCTCCTTGAAGCCTCCATGTGTCTGTTATCCTTTGATAGTATCCCCTCTGCTGATTTCCCTTAGAAGCCTCTCTGCTATGTGAAGAAATGCCCAAAGGCCCCATTTTTCCCTTTTATTTCATCCCCCTTGTCTTCCCCTTATATTCCCCTTTTACCCCTTCAAATCCCCCCAAAATCCCCTTTAATTTCTTCCCCTACCCTTTGTTTTCCCTTTTTCCCCTTTATTCCTCTATCGTTCCCCTTCAAACCCTTTAAAATCCATTTAAAAGGGCCAAAACCCATGTTCCGACCTTATTAAAAGGCCCAGCCCCTCTACCGCAGGCCCCTTTCAAACCACTTCCCCACGTGACCCTTCCCCAAGACCAAGCGCTTAAGCCTTGGGGGCCAATCGCAATCGGAGCATCAAGCGGGTGCGTATTTCCTTTGTAAACAGCGTAAAAGCCTCGATGCGATTTGATTATATCGTCAAGTCCCCGCTCTGATCTGAACTGTTGATCCGCTTAGATCTGACGGCTGTCCGTTGATCGCAAGCCCCCCGTCGATCGCTACTCGCAATGTGCCGCCCCGATTGAGATCTCCCGATTACATCCCAGCCGTCCATCTGTTGCGCGATCCAACGGCTATCGCACAATCGCATCGTCATTTCACTGCCCCTCTTCTCCCCCTCCGATTGAACGTGAACCGTTAATCTGATTCCTGATCCAACGACCAGCGCTAAATCGCATCACCCGCTCCAATCGCAATCAGAACTTTCGATCGCACCCTCCTTCTGCGTGTTGCGATTGCGATCCCCCGATCCAATCTGAGCCGTCCGTCCATTCAGATCCAATGGCCTAGATCTCATCGCTCCCCGCCTGTTTCCCCCTCTGATTAAATCTCCGCCATCCATTCCGTCGGATCCGACGACTATCGCACAATCGCATTTTCGCCCGTGACCCTTCTTTCTCTCCGCCAATTGAATCCTAGCCGTCCATCCCTTCCAGATCTGACGGTTCAGGTTTAATCGCCCTCCGCCTCCGGTCGGCCCCACATCCAAGGCTCCGCCCCTTGTTTATTGGTTATTTCCTTTGTAATTCGCCCAAACGCTGAACGTTGGGCTTTACACCGTGCGTCCATTGCTCCGCTCCTCCCCGTTGTTCACACTATTTCTCCATCGCTCCACCTCCACCGCATTTCTTCGCCACTTCCCGGTTTGTAACAGGTTTATTCATTGTGCAGATAGTACAGACAGGCCAATTCAGCGGCCAAACGAGACAGCAAAGCAGGATTTGAGGAGGATTCGAGCCCGTAATTGAGGATTAACATGTTAATCCTGCGGTCAAAGGCTTAAGGCACTGTTTGAAGACCAATGAGCACACCAGGAAGCCATTACTGCGCTACCTAATAGCAGAGCGCGTTTACTCCAGAAGTACACCTTCCTGCAGCGTCTCCATGCTTCCTCGAGCCCATAAGCAGTAAATTGCACTGACAGAACTTCTCAGGGGACTGTCAAGCAGCATTAAAGAAGCATGGAGTGCCATGCAGACTTCCATCCAGTTCATTTATTTCAGAAGGCTAACACAGAGCTCCAGACGGCCAGAAGGACTCTAAAAGAAATATCCGAGGTCAATCGGCTTGATAGAGGCTTCCCTAGCCAGCCTACAGAGTACACACAGCGCTGCTTTCTGCCATTAAGCAGTATGGGCGTGAACACTTCCGCCTTACTGTCTTAATGAGATTCATTTATTGTATATTCTACTTCCGTGTCTTCCTCTTCTCCTATATAAAATCCCTGAGAACGAATTGAAAGGGTTGTTGTTGCCTTGCTGGGCATCTGTTGTTAGAGGGATCCATTTGTGACTGTTAGAACAGTCGTGGGAGGGAGGAGCAGAGTAGTTGTATGTAATAGGCTGGGAGGAGAAAGTCTAGACTATAACAGCCATTGAGCTTATTGTACATGACTGGTTTTGCATCTATTAATCAAAGCACATTTCACAGGATCCTGATCTATTACTATTGGTGATGTTTTCTCACTCTGTTTATTACATTTCCATATTGTTTCATGTTCTTCTGGTAGGCATCAGAATAATGGTATAGGATTCACCCTTGTTAGGTGCCCTATGCTGTCTGCTCTCCCTACCTTTATGTTTTCTGCTTTATGTGTATCTAAGAGTAAATTCGTGGGGTTTAACCAGTGCAGCGAATGTTATTGCCTGCTGGCTGATGTATGAACTTGGGGGTTTGCCTCTTAGATGTTTCTTTGTAATCTTATCTCTATTTTTCCCTTGGAGGTTCTAAAGAAGACCTGGAGTTAAATGACCTCTGGTCTGATCTATAAGCTGCCCCTTTGTCCACCCTTGAGAGCTGCCTTTGAGTATGTCCAAGCAAGTCTGGAGTTAAATGACCTCTGACCTGATCTATAGACAGAAAATTGGTGGTCTTTCCTTCTTCCACTTTCTCTCCTTAATGTTCCATTCCACCATCTGCCTAAAAGATCCTTTAGTGTAGATGACTTGCCCTTTGAAAGCCTTGGCTAGTGGATGTAAGTAATTTCCTTTCATGACTCCATAGCCCAATGGATGGCACTGTCTTGGCCCATTCTCCTTGCTGAAACATCCTGCTGCCTTGTTCCTTTTCTCCCATTGCTTTCCCAGTCCATGATCTCCTAACCAACCCAGCAACCCTCCAACCAAACCATTTAAAACCCCCCTTTGTGCTTCATAACTAGCCTAATATCTCAATTCGAGCTTCAAAGACATATCATTCTTTGATCTATTTGGAGAGATCCCTCTCCGGGTCCAGGAGGGCTAGATCCTAGGGCCCCAAAGTGGTTCTGATGTTGTCTCATCTTTTGGTCTTGCCAATCTGGCCAAAACATGGGAACCCCAACAGGTGGGATGCCCACCGACAGACATTCCGTGTCAGTCCTAACCAGTGGTACCAACCCACTAAGGAGGACATTTATTTTATTATTGGCCTATCTAGGAGAGGGCATGATTTGCTCCAGTTCCCTGATGTCCCCATCAGTTATGCAGCAGGGAGTCAGTCGGTGTACTCCCAGAGATACATTAGGGATGATACACTTTCTCCTGCATATTTTCAGGTGTCTGGTGGACAACTACGCATTGATTCCTTTGGTCCAGAGGATGTTATATGCCTCTCACTATTACTAACGACCATTGCAAATTATACCAATGAAGGGCAGTGCATTATTTTCCCTCTTTTATTTTATGTTGATTATTTATTCCAAATTCCACGACTTGTTAGATGTTTTGCCATTTTTTTGTGGCAGTTTTGTATAGCCTTAGATAGATGTCGTTCTCAGGCACGTGGGAGGTTGACCTTCCCTTTTGCTTCAGAGTTGTTTTGTTTATTTTTTGAGATTTTTCCGAAGACGAGGCCTACTTTTGTGTGTCAGCCTCGTAGGCCAATGATACATGTACAAATGCACATGTGGGCGAGATGATGCCAAAGAGGGGCTTGTCTGAATATTCGAC
The DNA here is from genome assembly GCA_034641835.2 of Pinus albicaulis. Lineage (NCBI taxonomy): Eukaryota > Viridiplantae > Streptophyta > Pinopsida > Pinales > Pinaceae > Pinus > Pinus albicaulis. Next base: position 190,785,348 of record CM076571.1, on the reverse strand, counting down.
CAGGATTTCTAGTGATGCACTGGAGCTGCCAGCTAGTGTTGATGATTACATGTTCATGATGGTGTTGTGTCCTTACATAGGTTTGGATTGGTGAGGGTGTACCAACATCCTCCTCACACAGGATGAGCCACCGCATGCTAGAGGTAATATTATTGTTTTCTTTAAATTAATATAGTTTAATTTTATTGTCTTAATTAATTAGAGTAAAATTTATTCTAATACATTCTTTAACTTGTTTTATTAAATTGTTTAATGAAATTGTCTAATTATCATTGTGTACTAAATATTTTGTAGATATTGGCACATTCATTGGGGACATGATTCCACCCCCACTGGATGATCTTGTATATGACGAGGAGATGGCAGAGGCTGCGGATCAGGGTGACAAACCTCCTCGGGCTGCAGGAATCTGACGTAGGGTGGATAATCGATTTAGGATGGAGTTGGGAGACAGACTATGTATACTCTTGGTTGATGATAGAGTCTGCCCTGTGAAGATCAGAGAGATCCAGGTTGATCGTATGCTCACAAAGCTCTAGAGGTATATGCCCCGCGATATGATGAACCTTCTGCGTCATATCGTCGAAGCTTCATGGATATTGGTGACTAGAAGGGATAGGAACCATGGATATGTGTGACACAACAACTCATCGAATGATCATGATTATGAGGGGAGTGATCATTCTATTACTCCACCTCCTCCTCCTTCACCTTGCGCTAGATATGAGCAGCCAATATCTAGTCCTGAGCAGGCATCTCCTGAGCAGACACCATCTCAGCAGGTACCTCTTGAGTAGACACCATCTCAGTAGGCATGTCCATATGAGCAGGCAACATCCACTGAGCAGGCACCATCTCAACAAGCACCTCCTAAGCAGACACCATCTCAGCAGGCACCTCTTGATCAGGCATGTCCATCTGAGCAGGCACCATCCATTGCGCAAGCCTCCACTAGTTATAGTATTGATGTACCACCAGATCTTTGACATTTATATGTAGTTCTATTACAGTTGTATAATTTTATATGTAGTTCTATTGAAATTGTAAATTTTGTAAATTTGTAAAATTGTAAATTAATTATCAAATTTGAACCATAATTATTGTTGAACCTCAAAAATTTTCTTTCTCTGACATCCTTTCTCATCAATTTTCCCTACCTTTTCATAAATCCATAACTCCAATCCATGATAAATGACATATTTCATCTTAGAGAATGCATTTGAATGGTCTCTATTTTATATTTTAATGTTTCTTGTTATTTGAATGAATTTTTGTAACTCAGCTAGACAATGAATGTTATTCTGTAGCTAATTGTTGTTTCCGCAACATGGGCATCTTTGGAATGATCCACACATGGATCCCATCCTATCCACCTGTTTTAATTTGACAGAAAAAGGTGCCTATTCCCGTGGTCAAAGTTCGGTCAAAGGACGCAATCCGAGAATGAAAGAATCTCAATTTGCTCTGACGTAGAAAATTGAGAGTTAACTGCTTATATTCTGCTTCTATGTTTCATTTGTAATTTCCATATGTAGGCAGAAATACGTCCAGAAAATTACATTTTTTTTGTTTAATACCGGTCGTTTTAAAACTGGAAAACAATCTTAATTTTGTGAATGTTGTGTATGCTTTGAGACTGTGTTCTTTTATAAATATGAAGACCATGTTCATTTGTTCCAGTTCCTTCTTGATGCGCGCATATTCTGCTAGGATTTCAACTCGTTCTATTGCAGAGGGCCCCTACACAGAAAGGAGGTTTCATTAGCTATTTTTAGTTTAATTTTATTAGATCTATTTTGTCAATTCATAGTTAAATTTACATCGCTTTGTAGCTGATCCTTAGATTAAATTATTTATCGTTTCATAGATTAAATTTATGAATGCTTTCTCATAATTAGTTTTAGAATAACTGTGTAATATGTTTCTTACCAAAAGTATCTCAAGAAAGTAGTTTTTCTATTTTCCAAAATTGGATTGTGTTTGAAGCATTAGAGAATGCAATTATCTTAGTTTTATTTACATGTTTTTATAGCACTTTCCTAGATTAAATTCTCAATTAAATGTATAATCAAATGCTTTCTAAATCATATCAAGAAAATGTCTTTGTCATTCTTCCAAAATTGAATGGTATTTGAGTACTTGGTCATATAGTAGTTGAGTTTCCTTTACATGATTTTTAATTTCTTTCTTAAATTAAATATTTAAATTAAATGTATAATCAATTGCTTGTTAAATCATATCAAGAAGATGACTTTGTCATTCTTCCAAAATTGGATGATTGAGTATTTGGTCATACAGTAGTTGCTTTTCAATTTCTTTGAATTTTATTTTCATTTAGATTAGCATTGTTATTTCAATTCTTAATCATAGGATTTATGTTTTCAATCCATGGAGTAGAATTGATTAAGACAAAGTAGAATTAGCTTTAATTCCAAAAATATCAAAGTCATTAGAATAAATACTATGTTTTTAGATCAGAGTCTAACCATTTAAAGTTTGCTTCATTTTTATGCAAATTAGAATAAGTTAAAGAACATTTCGTTTTCTTCCTTCTTTCAAAATTAGTTTTTAACATTAAACTTCATTAGATTTAGTTGATTAATTCCATAGTTTTCATTTCTTAAGATTAACTCCTTTAGACATAAAGAAAAAAAACCCACCAAAACAATATAAATACATACACAACAAAGTAAGAATAAGGTTAACTAAGCATATATAGTGCAGCACACTTCATCAGATTACTAACATCGGTTGGTGATTTATGATAAGTAATTTAAGACATTAAATTGGCTAAACATTTTGGCGCTGTTGACGAGGAAGTGTAATTAGGTAGCCTTATTTATTACATTTAAAAAAAAATGATATGCATAGAGAAAGAGATTATAGGGGTAGATTCATAGCTAGAGGTAGGAGTTTGATTCCAACAACACCACTCACCCCACCTAGACCACGTAGTGCTACACCACCATCTCAAAATCATATTCCATACTTCACTAGACATAGACTTCCTGAAGTCCTAACATCAGAAATCCAACTAGGAGGATCTCCAACTTCATCCACCGAGGCACTCTTAGAGGAAGAAGATCCTAGATCTCCAACAGAAGGAGTAACCTTTTTCACCTCTACAGGAGAACACATTCTAGCTGAAGAGTTAGAAATTACTAGTAAGGAAGAAGAAGAAGAAACATTCTTCAATATCCCATTGATAGAACCAGAGGAAGATCAATTAACTGTAAGTTAGAACCTTATATTAGATCTGAGGAATCTACAATGGCAGGAGAAGGAGAAGAACAAATTTTAAATGGTGAAAATTTAATATTTGGAGGAGGAAGAGGTGGAGGACAAGGTAGAGGGAACAAAGGAGGAGATGAAGGAAAAAAATAAATAGGGAAGATGATAATTCTTTTGGATTTCCTATAATTGATGAGGATACAAATGCCACAATCAAAAATATTTCACCTTCCATTCTTCTAAATTTCCATGGATTAAAGAGTGAAGATCCTGAAACCTTTTTGTTTGAATTTGAAGTTTTGTGTAGATCTTATGACTACTTACAAGACTCTCAAAAACTAAAGCTATTTCCTCCAACACTTAAAGGAGCATCTTTAAAATGGTTCATGGGTTTAATCACACAATCTATTAGGAAATGGAATGATATGAAGAGAGCATTTTTACAAATATATTTGGATTATTGCATACCCATTAATTAGAAGGATGAAGTATTCAAGATAATTCAAAAATAGGATGAGAGCTTGGAAGATCTAATTTAAAGATTCAATTATAACATAAAAAGAGATAGAATGGAAAGCTTAGATCAAAATAGTTTAAAAGCTCTCTTGTTAAAATCCATTAGAGATGAATGGATAGACATTCTCAACATGATGGGGAGGGTAGACATCTCTCAACTCACATTACCTAAAATTGGTGAATTATGTATTCATCTCTTAAGAGGAAAATCAAGAACTGGGAAAAATGCAAGAGATCCTTCTCTCTCTAGAGTGAATAAATCTGCAACTGGAACAGTAATTAGGGCAGAAATTGGAAATATGCTTGATGAATTTAAAACAGATATCTTAGGGAGTCTTAGTGAACAAATAGACACCCTTAAATTACAAAACAAGCAGAAAGTCGAAACTGATGCCTTAGCTATTTTCTGTCCTAAATGCAGAAAGAAGCATGCCTTAAGAGAATGTCATCTTGATGTAAAGGTCATAGAGACCTGTGTTATTTTCTCAGAAAATCATGAAACTAAGAGTTTCCCTTCAATTCCAGGTCTTAAGGTTGTTTTTCAGGAAGAAGTAACTTCAAATCTAGTAGAACTTATTTTCTTTGTCTCTAGAAGACCATGGCAGGGGCCACAAACTCAAGATTTTAACAACCAAATGTATAATTAGCCCCCACCAAATAACTGGAATTCTTGGCAGGAACCTTGGTCCCGACCTCAACCTTGGGTACATGGAATGCAAAATCCCTATGGTAGATATTCTCAATACTACCAATATCCTCCATCCTATCCAAACTATCCTCCCTAACAACTTCCACAACAAAATAAACAACCCCAAATCCATTTCCATAAATACCAATTCAACTATCTACCCAGCCATTGCCAAACCCAGATAATAAAAATTCTCAAAATTCTTACACTATAGAAGGACAACGATTTCCAACTTACATCATTACTCCACTAGATCTTAATGATGTTCAACCTAGATCTGGTAGAATATTAGAAAGGAAAAAGCCTTCTGTTGTTATTCAAGAACAAGATAATTTTGATAAATAAATTGTTGATAATGCAACAAGATGATGGAGCTTAGTGAAAAGAAGTCACCTTCACTAAGTGGGCCCGCAGGCTATTTTTGGCGCAAAGTCTATTTTTAGACTATGTCTATTTTTAGACATATGGATCATGGTCTATGAGTTGCAGGATGCTATTTATGGATGATTGGTCAAGTTGGTAAAAATAGATGGACCTTTATTTTTAGAAATTGGGCGAAGTCTATTTTTAGACTGCCAGCCTAAAAATAGATCAGTCAAATATTATTAGCCCTTAATAATATTTGGACTATAAACATTATCTTATCCTCCTAGAGCACTTCAGTTTGATGCTTGGATGTGGCACATGCAGCTGACAGAAGGAAATATGCTTTTCCTAAGGGTTAGTTGAGCTATTTCATGGTTGACTTTAGTTAGAACTCATGTGGCAGAGTTTGGTGGAGTTGATGAGACAGTTGGTGGAGTTGTGTTCTGTTTAACTTAGTTGAACTAGTTGTATTTAGTCTAACTGAAAAATACACTAGTGATGAGTGGTGTGAATTAATTATTAATTAATTCACTTATTATTAACTCATAAATCAACTAAAGAACACATCAGTTAACTGCAATGCATGGACAGTTCAGTGGAGACCAGTGTTAGAGGTGGGTGAAAGGGTGAGTCTACTATCAGTTGTGACTATAGATGTGCATGAGATTTGCACACACATTGATTGAGATTGCCAATGAGGATTGCAAAATACAAGCCAAGGGGATTTGAACTTGGATCTCACAATTAACCATCTTGGATTGCGCAGTAGAGGCAGGCTAACAGGTGGAGGAGATTTGAACTTGTGACTTGTTCATATTTGAGCCTGTGTAGTGTGTAACAATTGGAGATAGTGCTGAGAGCTTGTGAGGAGTTTGTGCTATGTATTGTTACATGTTCTCTATCATTATAATATACAGATAGTTGGGGGTTTTCAGCTGGAAGCTTTCCCCATTACATACTGTGTTGATATGTGTGATTGATTAATGTTTCAATGTGCGCATGCGATTGCTTTTAATTCCGCAAATTGATGATCAATGGTAGAAGAGGTTATGTATTATGCATGAAGCTCAAATAGTGTGTAATCAGGATAATCTTGGTGAATAACTCATCTATTATTCAAATTTCTACATGGTATCAGAGCAAAGTTGATCATCGGATCTATTACAGTGATTACATTTTATTTCTTTAGGCAGAGTCTGTAAGAGGGCCAAGTAGCCTCTGGATTCATCCTTTCGTTGAAAGGTGAAATATCCAGTTAATTCCCCTACAGTCTATCTTTGTACTAGAAATACCTTGTTCTCAAAATTTTAGATCAGAAGTGGTTGAGTTTTGAGCTGGTGGAATTCAAATTTGCAGCAGTGTTTTCTTGGTGTTGAAGTTGAGATGTCTTTCAACGGATTGTGATTGGAGTATGCCCTTGAGGGCAGCTCGAATTATATTGCATGGAAGGACAGGATGGAGGCGGTGCTGGATGACAATGGGTTGAAGGATTTCATAGATGCTGAAGTCTCAAAGCCTACTTCTAGCGATGCTGTCGTAATTGAGGCTTGGCAAAAGAAGACAGTAAAGTGTCGAAGGATTCTGTTGGAGGGCGTGAAGGACCACATAGTGTCCAGCCTGCATCGTAAAGCTTCTCCATACTTGATGTGGAAAGCGTTGACAGATTTATTCCAAAGCAAGAGCGACCAGAGGAAGTTGGCGCTCAAGGATAAACTGAGAAACATAAAGATGGAGAAAGGCGACAGTATGCCCAAGTACCTCACGAAGTTCACCCAATGCAGGGATGAGTTGGGAAGTGTGGGGGTTACTGTAGATGATGAGGACTTGGTGAGCTTGGCTCTCCTTGGGCTTCCGAAGAGTTGGCATTCCTATCAGGACTCTGTTAATGGTCGGGAGAAACTATCATGATGGGAGAGACTTTGGTCGCATCTTGCAAGAGGAGATAAGGCGTGAGTACCAAGTGGATGGATCTTCATCAAAGGCATCTCGATGAAGAGAATTGCACTGTCGCCAGTTGAAAATAAGGGGAAGAGAAAGAAATCTTCTCAATCTGGTGCGAAAGGCAAGAAGCAGGACATGTCCAAGGTGAAGTGCTTTCACTATCACCAGCACGGACATTATGCCACAAATTGTCCACAGAAGAAGAAAAATAAGCAGGCTTCTGGATCTACAACGGGATAGGCCTCAGCCTCACAGTTCGAGCTAGATTTTTCGCTGATCGCATGCTTTCTATCAAGTGTGATAAGTTCAATTTGGTTCTTGGACAGTGGTGCGTCTTTTCACATGACAGGAGATCGAGATTTGTTTTCTGATCTGGATGAGAAAGATCTTGGAGTGCACATCGAGATGGGCGATGATGGTAGATACAGTGCGACCGGTATTGGTACCATTTCCTTTGAGAGGGATTCTGGTAAACCCTTCGTATTGAAGGAAGTGATGCATGTTCCACGATTGAAGAAGAATCTTATCTCTGTGGCGATGTTAGAAGACAAGGGATATGATGTTGTCTTCAGCGAGGGAAAGGCTTTCCTGCGCAGTAAGACAACTGGAGAAACCCGGAAGATAGGGGTTTGAGTCAAGAACCTTTATCAATTGTAGGTAGATGGCTGCGCAGCAATGGCATGCAAGGCAGAAGGAGTGGTGAGCCGGGATGATGGCGAGTTGTGGCACCGGATATTGGGCCACCTTCACCATGGAGCTTTGAAGATACTACAGTAGATTTCTACTGGGCTTCCTAAGGGTACTCTTGCGCAATCAGATCAGTGCAAGGGATGTACCTTGGGAAAATTTGTGAAAGCCACCTTTCACGAGAAGGATAGTCGCGCCACGACGATCCTTGAGAGAATTCACACAGAAGTGTGTGGACCTTTCTCAGTAGCTTCGACAGAAAATCACAGGTACTATGTGATCTTTGTTGATGATTATTCTCGGAAGTGATGGATCTTCTTCATGCATAAGAAGAGCGAGACATACTCAAAGTTCTGTGAGTTTAAGGTGCTGGTTGAGAAGGAATCTAGAAGTTATGTGTGAAGGCTCTTAGGGAGCGACAATGGTAGAGATCATCTCTCCGGCGAATTCAAGGAATTTGGCAATGTGTATGAATTCGAAGTGTTGGGTGTCTTCTATAACCCACAAAGCAGAATCTGGTTGCCGAGTGGAAGAAACGTAACGATGTGGGTGCTGCACGAGCGATGTTGCATGATCGTGGCCTACCCATTCACCAGGCAGAGGCATGCAATACTGCAGTATATGTGCAGAACCGTTGTCCTCACAAGATACTTGGCATGAGTACACCGGAGGAGGCGTTTTCTGGCAAGAGGCATGATATTTCCCATTTGAGGATTTTTGGTTCACTTGTCTACATGCATGTGACGAAGGATGCCAGGAAGAAGCTGGATCCGATCGCAGAGGTTGGGATATTTGTGGGGTACACTAATACGCCCCACAACTATCGTGTGTATTTGCCAGACAGTCGCAAGACTGTTGTGCGACGGGATATCAAATTTCAGGAGGAGAAAGCCATGCAGTGTTCGCTTGAGAGGGAGCCACACTTGCATGCAGATGAGGAGTTATTAGTTCCTAAGGATGAGCTTCCGGATGTGGATCAGCCACAAGAGGAAGTTCATGGAGTGGAAGAAACCACTCATGCAGCGCCAACCATCAGAGGGCGCAAGCGCACTACATAAGCTGAGCGACTGGCTCAAGATGCAGAGAAGGTTGTAGGACCACCTACAAGACAAATGCTAAACAAGAGACAAATACCGACGAGACACTAGATACATGGCTCTTGGTGAGAAAATGTGTCATGACAGAGCTATCCTCTTTCGAGGAAGCTGTGGAGGATCCCGCATGGGTAGATGCCATGGTGGGAGAGTATGATTCAATTGTCAGAAACAGTGCATGGGAGATTGTCCCAAGGCTAGAAGGGAAATTAGTGGTAGGTTCGATATGGATCTACAAAGTGAAGCAAGCTACTGATGGGAGCGTTGAGAAGTATAAGGAAATATTTGTTGCCTGGGGCTTCTCACAGATCAAGGGGATCGACTATGAAGAAACCTTTGCACCTATCACAAGGTATTCTTCCATACGGACCATCCTTGCTCTCTCAGCGTATATGGGGTGGCACATTCATTAGATGGATGTGAAGACTGTGTTCCTCAATGGAGTGATTGAGGAGGAGGTGTACATAGAGTAGCCCGAAGGTTTCAAGATCTTCAACAGTAAGTCGCATGTGTGCAGGCTCAAGAGAGCATTGTATGGGTTGAAACAAGCACCTCGTGCTTGGTACACACAGAAAGATAGTTATTTCACTGGACTTGGATTCTCCAAGAGTGAGGCAGATCCGAACCTATACCAGATTGTGGTGGAGGGTAAGTTTCTTATCATTGTACTTTATGTAGATGATTTGATTTTGACAAAGATGAGTTGCTGATACTTAGCGTGGGTGAGGATCTTGCAAAAGAGTTTGAGATGAAGGAATTGGGCCTCCTTCATTATTTCCTGGGATTGGAAATTTGGCAGCGCAGTGATGGACTATTTTTTTCTCAGGGTAAGTATGCTCGGGAGATACTGGAGAAGTTCAACATGCATGGATGCAAGCCTGTTGATACTCCTCTTCCAGGTGGTTGGAGGAAGGAGGATGCTACTTCGGCGGAGGTAGTGGATGCCATTGTTTATCGACAGTTGGTGGGGTCGCTTATGTATCTGGTCAATACACGACCCGATATATGTTATGCAGTTAACCAGCTTTCTCAAGCTATGGTTAAGCCTACCAAGCTCTTCTGGAAGGTGGGAAAGCATGTATTGCGTTATCTTAGAGGCACATCGGGATATGGATTGTGGTACAGACAGGAGGATGAGGTGAAGCTATGTGGCTTCACGGATGCAGATTCGGCAGGGAGCCCAACGAACAGAAAGAGCACATATGGAGGGATCTTCAGTATCGGGTTGACAGCGGTTTCTTGGTACAGCAGGAAGCAGAGATCCGTGTCACTCAGTTCAGTAGAGGCTGAGTATATGGCAGCAAGCTTGGCTGCATGCGAGGCTATATGGATGAGGAAGATCCTGGTCGGGTTGTTCGGGTCACACTTGGAGCCTACTGTGATTTATTGTGATAACCAGAGTTGCATTAAACTCTCGGCTAATCCAATATTTCATGATAGATCCAAACACATCGACATCAGGTACCATCATATCAGAGATTGTGTGCAGCGGAGAATCATGTTACTTTCATACATTCCCACGGAGGATCGGGATGCTGATATCTTGACGAAGGCGCTCACCAGGAGAAAATTCGAATACCACAGAGGCAGGATAGGGGTTGCAGATAATCCATATCTTGTTGAGAGGGAGTGTTGAAAATGCAACAAGATGATGGAGCTTAGTGAAAAGAAGTCACCTTCACTAAGTGGGCCCGCAGGCTATTTTTGGCGCAAAGTCTATTTTTAGACTATGTCTATTTTTAGACATATGGATCATGGTCTACGAGTTGCAGGATGCTATTTATGGATGGTTGGTCAAGTTGGTAAAAATAGATGGAACTCTATTTTTAGACATACTGGGCGGAGTCTATTTTTAGACTGCCAGTCTAAAAATAGATCAGTCGAATATTATTAGCTCTTAATAATATTTGGACTATAAACATTATCTTATCCTCTTGCAGCACTTCGGTTCGAGCTACGGATGTGGCACATGCAGCTGACAGAAGGAATTACGCTATTCCTAGGGTTAAGTTGAGCTATTGCATGGTTGACTTCAGTTAGAACTCATGTGGCAGAGTTTGGTGGATTTGATGAGACAGTTGATGGAGTTGTGTTCGGTTTAACTTAGTTGAACTAGTTGTATTTAGTCTAACTGATAAATACACTAGTGATGAGTGGTGTGAATTAATTATTAATTAATTCACTAATTATTAACTCATAAATCAACTAAATAATACATGAGTTAACTGCAGTGCATGGACAGTTCAGTGGAGACCAGTGTTAGAGGTGGGTGAAAGGGTGAGTCTGCTATCAGTTGTGACTATAGCTATGCATGAGATTTGCACACACATTGATTGAGATTTCCAATGAGGATTGCGCAGTACAAGCCAAGGGGATTCGAACTTGGATCTCACAATTAACCATCTTGGATTGCGCAGTAGAGGCAGGCTAACAAGTGGAGGAGATTTGAACTTGTGACTTGTTCATATCTGAGCTAGTTAGTGTGTAACAATTGGAGATAGTGCTGAGAGATTGTGAGGATTTTGTACTATGATTGTTACATGTTCTCTATCATTATAATATACATATAGTTGGGGGTTTTCAGCTGTAAGCTTTCCCCATTACATACTGTGTTGATATGTGTGATTGATTAATGTTTCAATGTGTGCATGCGATTGTTTTTAATTCTGCAAATTGATGATCAATGGTATAAGAGGTTATGTATTATGCATGAAGCTCAAATAGTGTGTAATTAGGATAATCTTGGTGAATAACTCATCTATTATTCAAATTTCTACAGAAATTTCTCTATAGAAAAATAAAATTTCTGAAGAAGGGACATCTCTTCAACAGAACTAGAATTTTGAAAGTGAAAAACAAGAAAAACCAATAAAACTCAACTCCTATCATAGAGAAACCATCAGTATCTATTTATAAACCTCATTTTCTTGAAAGATTACAAGTTGATAGAGGGGTAGAAAAAAAATAATGTTTCCCAATTATGATTTTCTAGATGAATTGAAAAATGTCTGTATCAAAATTCCTTTTCTACAGGCCATTAAAGAGATTCCAATTCTAGCCAAAACAATAAGAAAGTTGAGCATGAAGAAACTAGGAAGAAAAACAAAATAAATAAAAAGAATTCAATTAGTAGGAAGAATTACAGACATTATGATGGGAAAATTTTCCATACAAAAATATTTAGATCCAGGAAGTCCAGTTGTAAAAACACATATCAATGGAATTGAAATTACAAATACATTGATTGATTTAGGAGTAGCCATAAACATCATGAGAAAACAAACCATGGAACAACTCAAGCTTCCAAATCTTCAGTATACACCTACATTACTGCAATTAGCAGACAGATCAGTAATCAAGCCAGATGGTGTATTAGAATATAGTTCGGTATCCTTAGACTCTTGGGAGTATCTGGTAGATTTTATGATTTTAACTCCCAAGAACAATCTAGGAGGCATCCACTAATGTTAGGAAGGCCTTGGTTGGCTACAGCTCTTTCATTAGTTGTGGATCTAGAGACATGTATATCTCTGATGGTAATTCAATAAAGAAATTCACTTTATATCCTCTAGCAAAAACAATCAAAGAAATAGACGATGAAGAATGGATTGATGATGACAATGATATACAACCTCTCTTTACTATTTCTTGTATTAGTGAAGATAGTCAAATATTAAATTCAATAGAAAACTTTGAATCATCTTTAAAATATGAACATGATCATTTTCAAGAAAAATGCAATATTGAATACTTGTCATCTAGGCAGATGTCTCTATATTCTATGGAAAAATTTGGTAACTCTACGATTGAAATCTTTCCAGGAAAATCTTTAAACATAAACAAAAACTTGGAAAGATTACAACAAGAAAAGTTAATCAAAACATTACAACAACATTCTTCTGCATATGCATGGGAATACATTGACATGAAAGGAATTATTCCTAAGACTTGTATACAGCATATCTATATTGAGGAAAATTGTAAGCCTGTCAGACAATCTCAAAGAAGGATGAATCCAAATCTTAGGGAAATTGTGAAAGAAGAATTGCAAAAATTGTTGAGTGTAAACTTCATTTACCCAATTTCAAGCAGTCAGTGGGTTTCTCCCTTGGTGATTGTACCTAAAAAGAATGGTAAGCGGATGGTATGCATTGACTATCGAGTGTTGAATAAAGCTACTCTAAGAGATCATTTTCCATTACCTTTCATAGATCAAGTATTGGATACATTAGTAGGAAAGAAGTATTTATCATTCTTGGATGGTTTTAGTGGTTAGAATCAGATTCAGGTAGCACATGAAGACAAATATAAAACCACATTCACCTATCCATGGGCAACCTATACCTACCGAGTACTTCATTTTGGTTTGTGCAATGCACCTGCAGCATTCCAAAGGGCAGTATTAGGAATTTTTTCTGATATAGTACATGATTGTGTGGAAGTATGTTTGGATGATTTTATAGTTTATGGGAATTCATTTGAAGAATCTCTAGAAAACTTGGAAAAAGTTCTTAAAATATGTAAAGAAGCAAATCTTTCGTTAGGTCATGAAAAATGTTTTATGATGTTTATTGAAGGAATTAATTTAGGAAATCATATCTCAAGAGATGGAATTAAATTTGACTCATCTAAGGTTGAAATCATCTCCAAATTATCAATTCTAAGTTGTCAAAAGGATGTTAGAAATTTTCTAGGATTCACAGGGTATTATAGAAGATTTATAGAAAACTTCACTAAAATGGCATCCCCACTCTTCAAATTTCTTACCAAATATTGTGAATTCATTTGGAATCCTGATTGCCAATTGACATTTGAAACTTTAAAAACAAAAATTTCTAAAGTACCCATCTTAAGAGGTCCAAATTGGAAACTACCTTTTTACATTTCAACAGATGCTTCAGATACAACTCTGGGAGCTGTAATAGGACAAAAATATTTAATCCCCTATGTCATCTATTACACAAGCAAAAATTTGACTCCTGTTGAGTTAAATTACACTGTAACTCAAAAAAAAATTCTAGTTGTTGCTCATGCTATCAACAAAGTTAGACATTATATCACCAGATATGAAACCTTTATTCATATAGATCATTCTTCAATTAGATATTTAATGAATAAATATGTTACTAATGGTAGAATCACAATATCCCCTACAAGAATTCGATATCACAATTCTAGACTGACCTCGAAGACAAAACATAGTTGTTGATTTCTTGTATAGAATTTAAAATGTTAAAAATGATACTCCAGTAGAAGATAATTTTCCTGATGAATATATTTTTGCAATATCTACTAAATCTCCTTGGTTTGCAGATATTGCTAATTACTTAGCTACTGGAAAGTTACCTGCATACTTGTTTCCTAGAGAGAAAAGAAAAATTATTCAAAAAAGTGCATTGTACTCATGGGTTAATGATGAATTGTATAAAACAAGTCCAGATCTCATCATTAGAAGGTGTGTTCGAGAAGATGAAATGCCTAAGATTCTTAAGGCATTTCACGATGAACCCTGTGGTGGACACTTTGCTGATAGGAGGACTGTCTATAAAATCCTTAATCTAGGATATTATTGGCCATCCATCTTTAAGGATACCAAGGAGTATGTCAAAAGGTTTGACAGTTGTCAAATAATTCAGAAACCTATTCCTATAGATGAAATTCCATTACAACCTCAGGTACTCATAGAACCATTTGAAAATGGGCCCTGGATTTTGTTGGACCAATCAATCCACCATCTAACCAAAAGAAATATATTATGGTATGTTGGCAATATGATGCAGAGTGTTGTCCTTGATGGCAACCCACTTAATGAAGATGAAGACATACGACTGTTGACATGTGTTGTCCTTGATGGCAATCCACCTGATGAAGTTATTCTTGACGTGATGGACTTGTGTGTATAGAAAGCAATGAAGAAAGGATTTCAGCATGTGCTAAATCTTGATGAAAAGAGTATGTCTCTAGGTATACGCGGATTTTACTAGGGGAAGTCGTGTATGCACGCGGGAATCAACGTGCCAAGTCGCGTATGGGAAAAAGCGCTCTTAAAATGCAAAACTAGGGGTAACCACCATGGTATTGACCCATTGTATTGGGTAATGATTCATCTAAATGACCCCGTCTAGGAATACCATCGGAAGTAATGTGGTTTTGGCTCATGGTATTGAAATTGGGTAAACCTATATAAGGAGAAGAATTTCATTGTGCAAAGCATGTGTGTGGGTGCAAGATGTCTGAGCTTGAATGAATACTTCTCTCTGGAGTATATCTGAATGAAAAGGGTTACAGTTGAATGAAAGATCTGATTGTATGATGCACCGATGAAGGAGTGATGATGAAGGGGATCTAGATCTATATTGTACTTGTATTTGCTAGATCTGTTCACGGAAGGCTTAGATCTGAGATGAGGCGAACATCTGTCAGAGGAAAAAAGGGTAAATCTGAACTGAATATCTGATCTGAAGAAGTATGCTGCTCTATAATAGTTGAAGATCTATATGCTAGTTCGCCGCAGAGGAAGCGCGTATATACGCGGCTTCGCTGAAGAGAAAGCGCGTATGCACAATAAAATTGGCTTTGTAATTTGTACTGAAGTATACGCGGGTTTGTGTAAATGGAAGCGCGTATATACGCGACATCAGTGAAGTAAAAGAGCGTATGCAAACTAGGGTTTGCTGAAGCATGGGGTATGAAACATCTGATCTGTTCTGTTGTATTACTGCTATCTGATCTGTGTTGTCTGAATTGGTAAGTATCTGTTGGTGATGTATGTTTGAGCTTAAAAGTATGTAATGGGTCCAGTCTGAAAATATGATGAAACGTGGCCTGCAAGTGGTGTCCTAAAGGAAGCTTTGGATCCAGTGTGAAAATTGATGAAACGTGGTCCATAGAGGTGCTGAGGGTTGTAGCCTTCAGTCAGGGGGTTGTAGCTCCCTTCCAGGTGAGGCCGGTAAACGAGAGCAGGGGGTCGTAGCTCCCTTCCAGGAGAGGCTGGTAAACGAGTCAAGGGGTTGGAGCTCCCTTCCAGGAGAGGCTGGTAAACGAGCGCAGGTGGGTGCCTGCGTGCTGGTAGAGTCTGCACCAGCACATATGTTGTAAGATGTTTTCTCTATAATAAAAGATTGAAGGCTGAGCAACTGCAGCGGTGGTTTTCTCTCGACTTGGGTTTCCACCTAAAAATCCTGGTGTTCATGTGTGATGCTTTGTGTGATGGTTTATTCTGTTCTTACTGCACATGTTTACTGTTTATTAAACATCTGATGAATGAATGATGGAATGATTTAAGTGAAGATCTAATAACATAATTAGATATCTGTGTATACGCGAGTTTCATAAAGGGTATCCGCGTATATACGCGAGTCTGTTTCAGGAAAGTAGCGTATGGGTTTTAAAAGCAAGAAAAAGTAAAAGTTTTGAATATGCAGTAAATACTGATTCACCCCCCTCTCAGTATTTTTCCCAACATGGTATGTACTAATTATGTCACTAAATGGGTAGAGACTAGAGCACTTTCTTTAGCTAATGAAAATTCTGTAGTTGATTTTCTCTTTGAGGATCTTTTCACTCGTTTTGGTGTTCCAAGAAAAATTGTGACATATAAGGGAACCCAGTTTACATCCAAGTTGGTGCAGAAGCTTGTGGAGGATTACAAGGTAAAACATAGAAAATCCACTTCATATCATCCACAAGAAAATGATCAAGTGGAGTCTACCAATAAGGTGATCGAAGGAATTCTCACTAAGATTGTACATCTACATAGGAAGGATTGGAAAAATAGGCTTCCTGAAGCCTTATGGGCCTACCAAACTACATGGAGAAATACAACAAGACATACTCCCTGTGAACTTGTTTATGGAAAACAATTCCTATTTCCTATATAATTTTATATCAAAACCTTCAAGATGGCAGTCCAATTGGGTCTTGACTTATCAAAAGCCCATAATCACAAATTGGAGAAACTTAATGAGCTTGATGAGATCACGCAAGATGCAATTCAAAGAACCAATCTAGTCCAGCAGCAAAGGTCCAAATGACATGATAAGTATATAAAGGAAAGAAAGTTTCAAGCAGGAGATTGGGCACTTTTGTTCGATTCAAAGTTCAAAGACTTTCAAGGAAAATTTCAGACTCATTGGCTTGGGCCTTATGAGATTGAAAAAGTATTTGACAATAGAGCAATCAGGATAAGGAAAATTGATGAAGAAAAGGTACCTCTTCTTGTAAATGGGCATCGATTAAAAGTATATCATAAGCCAATTACAAAGGAGGAGTTTATCAAAATTTTCCAAGATAATACTGATATGAAGTTTGTGAAGAAGAATCCTTTTTCTTCCCCAACTTAGTCTTCTTTTTATTTTTTCATATCTAAATAATATATATATATATATATATATATATATATATATTAAAATAATAATAATAATTGTATAAGTATGAAAACCAATCCATAATTGGCATCCTTATACAGAAAATATAGGATGAAAATCAAAATTATGACATCTTATATTTTCTATTCCATTCTAAAAATCCCAAAAATCTTTGTTCCCTTTCTTTTTTTGAAGCAATAAGAGAATTAGTTACAAAACTACTTCCATTCTGCAGTTGTCATTTCATTTTTCTTCTGACATTCCATTCTGCAACTGATACCATATTCTACAGCTCTGTTACATTTTCTGAGAGCTTATTGAAGCAAGAATATTGAGCATAAGAAATTGAGAACTCCATTTGAAGATCATCAAGTTGAAGGATACCTGAAGAATCAACATCAAGGAAATAGCAACAAAATGTTAGTTCTAAAGGTATGTTACACAAATTTGTCTAAATAACAAGATCGAAAAATTAGCATAAATAATGTAGATGATCACATGCTACCTCAATATGTCATCATTTTATTTGATTTGGACTCACATAATGTCATAAATTGACCACATCATCCGCGTCATATCTCATAACAATCCATAACAGATCTTCCCATTTATGATTTAACAGTCATATCCTACTTCCGTAGCATATTCATCCACGTTTATTAAAATCTAATCAAGTATTCATTTCACTCATATTTCCCTACAAACCCTCGACATCCTTAACTAGATCGGAAACCCAATTCATTTCACACAGAGAAGAAAAATTCTGAAGGTTAGACTCTTCACGACAGAAGACATGGGTTTGATAGTCAAGACTGAACCAGTGGGAGCTAAATACATGGAAGGTTATCCTCTATCAAAGATATGATGCAGAAGGTTAAGTGGCTTAGGTTTATAAAAAAATTTGACGGATTCCATAAGGATACCACTAAGTCTTTTGCGAGGTCTTTCGGCAGAACAAAGGTCGAAATAGGAGACAAAATTTTCAGTGACCAAGGCCTTCATAGTTGAACTTCTGTTTACAAGAAAGGTATTCCTATCTCAGCACTCAATAACAAATGGAGAAATATCCTTTTAATTTTACATAGGTTTATCACTTGTGAAGGCATATTTGGTTGCATGTTTGTTTATCATATTCGGTTGTTGATGAACTTTCTAGAGGATGGGGAAATAAACCTCCCTTTATTTCTACTAAATAATCTAAAAAGAATGTCCACAAATATACAGAATAAAATTTAGTTTATAGACAACACTATGCACCATCATGGGTTGGTAAAAATACTTCTTGAATTCCATTTGAAAAGTCTAGGAGACTCTTGGGATAATTTCCTAATCATAAACCATTTCCAAGATGAGTCATAGCAGCCTAACGAAGACAAGATTAGAAAATGTAGAAGAAGGAATATTGATACAAGCATTGAGGATAGACCTTCACCTCCACTACAACAAGATTAAGAGGAACTTACCCTTGCGGAGTTGATGAAAAATAAGAAACGGGGTGGAGTTAAGACAAGAGGTAAAACAGAAAAGAAGAGCAAGGTTACAAGTGAAGAAAACTTAAACCCTCCACGGCCAAGGAGAAGCTCTATACTCTGAAAATCCATGAAGGAAATGCCATCACAAGAAACAGAGTTTGTGAATTTAGAAGAGGAACCTCACATGCCATCACCCATCAATGTCCCTCCTCCACATAGTCCTACAAATTCTCCTATACATTATTTTGAAGGTAGTCCAAGAAGAATATCTCTATGCATTGACCCAACACAACAATAGCTATATGAATATATTGAGTCATTGGAGAAAAAAAATGTAGCAGTGAATCCAGGTATGCAAGAACAACCTATCAGTCCACAATAACCTCTAGTTAACACCCTCAAGCAAGAAATCTATGAGCTAGAGTTACTGAATAGGCACATTAAACAGGAAAATTAAGCTTTAAAACAACAAAACCAATTGGAAAAAGTCATCAATGATAACACCATCCTGCATTTGGGACTATGGCACAAGAAGAACAAAAAGCTAAAAAGAAAGAATAAATCTTTAAATAGCACACTCATCAATCTCAAATACAAACTCCTTATGAGGAAGCCCAAGATGGCAATCGCCTCAATGAAAAGCAAGAAGAGAAAACTGGATGTATTAGCAGAAGTGTCTGAACAAATACAATAGGAGAAGGAAGTTTACATTTTTTGATAATTGCATTAGGACATACAATGGCTTCTTAGTGGGGGTATGTTGAACCTCAAAATTGTTCTTTCTCTTATATCATTTCTCATCACTTTTCCCTACCTTTTCATAAATCCATAACTCCGATCCATGATAAATGACATATTTCATCTCAGATAATGAATTTGAATGGTCTCTATTTTATATTTTGATGTTTCTTGTTATTTGAATGAATTTTTGTAACTGAGCTATAGAACGCATGCAATTCTGCAACTAATTGTTGTTTCCGCAACTACTTTAATGGTTTGACAGGTTATGAGGAGCGAATAAAGGAATGGGTCACATGAGCATCTTTGGAATGATCCACACATGGATCCCATCCTATCCACCTATTTGAATTTGACAGAAAAATGTGCTTATGCTTGTGGTCAAAATTCGATCAAAGGACTTGATCCGAGAACGAAAAACTCTCGATTTTCTTTGACGTAGTAAATCGAGAGTTAACTACTTAGATTTTTCTTCTATGTTTCAGTTGTAATTTCTAGATGTAGGCAAAAATACCTCCAGACAGTTACATTTAAATTTGTTTAAATATCGGTCGTTTTAAAACCAGAAGATAATCTTAATTTTGTGAACATTGTGTATGCTTTGAGACTCTGTTATTTTATAAATACGAAGACCATGTTCGTTTGTTCTAGTTCCTTCTTGATGCGCGCATAGTCTACTAATATTTCAATTCGTTTTGCAGAGGGCCCCTACACAAAAAGGAGGTTTCATTAGTTGTTTTTAGTTTAATTTTATTAGCTCTATTTTGTCAATTCATAGTTAAATTTACATTTCTTTGCAGCTGATCCTTAGATTAAATTGTTTATCATTTCATAGATTTAATTTATGAATGCTTTCTCAGAATTAGTTTTAGAATATCTGTGTAATATTTTTCTTTCCAAAAGCATCTCAAGAAAGTAATTCTTCTATTTTCCAAAATTGGATTATGTTTGAAACATTAGAGAATGCAATTATCTTAGTTTTATTTACATGTTTTTATACCGATTTCCTAGATTAAATTCTCAATTAAATGTATAATCAAATGCTTTCTAAATCATATCAAGAAGATGACTTTGTCATTCTTCCAAAATTGAATGGTATTTGAGTACTTGGTCATACAGTAGTTGAGTTTCCTCTACATGCTTTTTAATTGCTTTCTTAGATTAAATATTTAAATTAAATGTATACTCAATTGCTTGTTAAATCATATCAAGAAGATGACTTTGTCATTCTTCCAAAATTGGATGATTGAATATTTGGTCATATAGTAGTTTCTTTTCAATTTCTTTGAATTTG
Organism: Pinus albicaulis; assembly: GCA_034641835.2. Classification (NCBI taxonomy): domain Eukaryota; kingdom Viridiplantae; phylum Streptophyta; class Pinopsida; order Pinales; family Pinaceae; genus Pinus; species Pinus albicaulis. The sequence goes on along the minus strand of CM076571.1, from coordinate 190,764,955 downwards.
CTTTTCATTTATATTAGCATTGTTATTTCAATTCTTAATCATAGGATTTATGTTTTCAATCCATGGAGTAGAATTAGATTAAGACATATTAGAATTAGCTTTAATTCCAAAAATATCAAATTCATTAGAATAAATACTCTGTTTTTAGATAAGATTCTAACCATTTAAAGTTTGAATCATTTTTATGCATATTAGAATAAGTTAAAGAACATTTCGTTTTATTCCTTCTTTCAAAATTAGTTTTTAACATTAAACTTCATTAGATTTAGTTGATTAATTCCATAGTTTTCATTTCTTAAGATTAATTTTTTTAGACATAAAGAAACAAAACCCCCCAAAACAATATAAAGACATACACAATGAAGTAAGAAGAAGCTTACCTAATCATATATAGTGCACCACACTTCATCAGATTACTAACCTCAGTTGATGATTTATGATAAGAAATTTAAGACATTAAATTGGCTAAACAATTATCGTAAAATTGAATCATCATAAAATTGTAAAATGTATACCGTACATATTGTTAAATTATCATAATTGTAAATTTGTAAATTTGTAAGAATATAAATAATTGTAAAATAATAAATATAGAATAACATGAATTTTGTAACATAATAAGGTTTAGAAAATAATGCAAATAAATTTATGTTTAGAATTATCATTATTTTATTATGATCTTACATACCAAAAATAACAGTATACATTAATACATTTTTTTTTAATTTTGAAGATATATATATATATATATATATATATATATATATATATATATATATATATATATATATATATATATATATATATATATATATATATATATATATATATATATATATATATATATAGGGTGCATTTATTTAAGTAATGATATAGAGAAAAACCATTTAAAGCAATCAAGTAGTTGTATTATTTTAAGAATTGACATAAAAAAAAATAACTTGGTACAGTGCATTGCTTTCGAGATCAACATAATTGAAAATTATCAAGTGAAATTATTTTAACAATAACACAATTAAAACCAATTAATTCAAAATACATGTTGTAATGTTTGGAAAAAAAAGAGTCTTAGTTATAAGGTTAAGTCCTCTTATTTATAAAAACTCATCTTAAATAGTATTCATGTTGAAATAACACATGTACCATATCACTCTCTGTTCTCATCACCCTCATTATATTCCAGCTTGCTTGGCATGATAACACTATTGTTCTCAAAAATATGTTTTCATCTAGGGTCATGTCTCAATACGAACCACCAATCCTTATCCAACACATCTAGGTAAAAAAACACTTGGTTGCAGTGTTTGGGGAAAACATAAGGCTCCTTAGCTTCATCCCACATCTTTCTAGAGTTGATACATATCATCCTACTATTGTTATCTTCCTTTACATTATTCCGATCAAGGTGTCCCACCACTTGCACCGAAAAATAACACATTGGAAAGAAGAGAAGTCCACTTCAATGATCTCTTGTATCTTTCTGACATAACCTAATGTCCCTCGTACTAGGCATTAGGGGAATTTTGAGGTCTAAAATGGGCCTCCTAAGGAAAATGTACAATCAAAATTCACTTTATGAGAACCAATCACATTTTAGGGGATGACATCAACCCTAATAGTTGAGGTGGCATTGCTTGAGTTAAAGGTATTTACTTGTCACATTCTCAATGGTGGATAAAAACTCATGGTTAACCATGATAGTACTTTAAGTACTTTTAAAGTCATAAATTACTCATAATAAATGTCATTTCGAGCCAAAGGATATAGAATTTTTCTTTCGATTGGAAGAAAACATCTTGGATTGAGACCTAGCTCGGGAGATGCTCTGCGCGTGAGAACGCACTGCAGGCCTGCGCAGCCCAGACCAGGGCGCTGCCCTCACGGCCCTTCTCTTGCTGACTCGGCCCTCTCGGCCTCTGGGGCCCCAGTCCTAGTTGGACCAGCTCGGATCCACCTCACATATCTAGATTCTGGCCTCCCCAGTCTTACGCACTGATCTGCTGCCCAGATCCGGTGCTGGCTTTCAGATCTGGACTGAATCTCTCTCTGCTGCTTGGATTTGGCGATGTCTGGAGCAGGTCGGGCGTGTTCTTTCTGCTGACCATGGAGACACAAGGATCGCCTCTAGGGCCTACCAAGTCTTCTCCTCCGGATGCCTCAACCGCCTTCTCAAGCTTGATCGCCTCGCTGCCTAAGAAGAAGAAATCAGATGCCTCTAAGTTCGTAAAGAAGATCGATGATGTTCCGGAGGTAAACCTACCTCCTGAGGGACCGATCCAGGTCGCCTTATCTCTAACCGATCGAGCCCTGGTGGGTCAATTCACGGGCCTATGGCCCTCACCCAAATCAACGGAAAACTGGGTTATTAAGAATTGGATTCCGTTGATCAAGAATAAAGTCACCTCATATTTTCTTGGAAGAGGCTACTTCCTGTTTGAATTCAACACTAAGGAGGATAAAGACCTGATCTTCAGGAATGGGCCCTATTTCATGGGACCACAAGGTCTATATCTCAATAAATGGACTCCAGATTTTGATCCAGCTGTGGATGTGCCATCGGCTGTCCCTGTTTGGGTCCGGCTCCCTAACCTACCGGTTCACTGCTGGAACTGGGATTCCCTTAAACATATTGGCAACACACTGGGCAAGTTCATCGACAGAGCCAACAACAACGATCAATATGACTGCGCCAGGATCTGTGTCGAGGTAGATTTAGAGGTAGGTCTTCCCGAGGCCATCAAACTAAAGGTTGGCAGCTGGACGCATGTTCAAGTGTTGGATTACGAGCAGCTCCCTTTCAAATGCCGCAAATGTCACATCTACGGCCATTTTGCTAGAGGATGCCCGAACAAAGGTGAAACAGAAAAAGGGAAGGATGAAGGATGGAATCAAGTTAAGAGATCAAAGATAAATCATAAGAAATCCGGGGCACAAGGATCTCTTCCTGCTGCAGCCCAAAATGTTTCCTCGTCAAGAAATCAAGAAAATAGGTTCGAGATCCTAAGCACAGCGGAAGAAGCACACAGGGAAGAGGAGAGGCCTTTCATTCCAGCAGAAAAAACAAACTCAGTAGAAATAAGACCCGAAGAGAGTAACATGGCAAGGGACAAGGAAAAGAAAATAGAAACCTCCGAGGAGGAACAGGACTCAGAGGAGTCCGAGGAAGATGGAGAAATCGGAGAAACGCAGACGTCGGTTAGAAGATCTGCAAGGGGCCGAAAATCTGCAAGAGAAAAAAGAGATCAGGAAACCTACAAAGATAAGCTCCAGGGTAGTCAGCCTACGCTGGAAAAACTCCTTTGTAAGAATCCGAAGGCAGTGAAAAATCAAGCTCATGGCTCCAGGGGAGCCACACACCAAAGAAATAAATGATGAAGACCATCTCCTGGAACTGCAGAGGAATGGGGAGTACAGTAAAAGAAGAAGCAGTGAGAAGCCTTATTAGAAGAGAAACCCCGGATATTCTGTTGATCCAGGAGACCAAAATGGAGGAAAATGAATTTATCCAAATCAGCAAAAAGCTATGGAAAGGAAGTAGTGGACTAGCAGTGTCATCAAGGGGAGCCTCGGGGGGACTGGGCTCTCTTTGGAACCCTCTCAAGTACAGACTGGTCATGGAGGCACACAAAAGCCATTGGAAGTGCTTGAAATTACATGCAGTGGAAACAAGGGAGACTATCTGCCTGTTCAATGTTTATGCTCCTAACAACATAGGGGAGAAAAGGGAGTGTTGGGACTCCATAAGACAGCTGGCAGAGACAGAGAACCTGGAAAACATCATTATTGCAGGGGACCTAAATCTCACTCTTCGCTCGGACGAAAAGCGAGGAGGCACAATCGTAAGGGACCCAGCAAGGGAGTGGGTGGAAGACCTCATGCAGGACTGGGACCTTCTTGATACCCCTCCAGATAACGGTAAGTACACCTGGACTAATAAGAGAATAGGCCCTGGTCATATTGCTGCTAGACTAGATAGATGTTTGGTGCAAAGTTCCTTTCTTTTGCTAGGTTTAGAATCCAGATTGCACATCCTCCCATGCAGTGTCTCAAATCACAAGACCATATTGTTAGAGGTATCAGGCCACAAGGATCTCGGTCCCATCCCATTCAGATTCAATGCTCTTTGGGTTAAGGAGCCTGAGTTCTTGCATGTGGTCCAGGACAGCTGGAAACTGCCAGTAAAGGGTTCTCCCTTCTTCATTTGGGAAGAAAAACTTAGAAGATTGAAAGCTGCCCTCAAAACATGGGCCAGAGGCCTTCCCACCCCTGCAAAAGAAAGAAAGCAGGCCCAAGATAACCTTATACTGCATCAAGCCCAAAGTGAGGAGGTGGAAATTACCACAGAAGTATTAAACAAGGAGGCGGAGCTTCAACAAATCTACCACAAAGCCTGCCTTACAGAGGAAGAGCATTGGAGACAAAAATCTAGGAGTCTATGGCTTAAAGCAGGAGATAGAAATTTTTCCTTCTTTCATAAACAAGCACAAGAAAGAAAAAGCTTTAATACCATAACAGAAATAAAAGAGAGCAACTTGATCCACAAAGACTTTGAGAGTATAAAGAAAATAGCCTACAATCACTTCAAAATCTTGTATAAAGAAGAGGGTGAGACCGATCCAAATTCCAAATTTCTGGAGGTAATACCTACAAGGATCTCCCCTCTTATCAACAAGCAGCTCGAAGAGAAGATTTCCATACAAGAAATAAAGGATGCTCTGGCCAGTATGGAGCCTGACAAAGCCCCAGGCCCGGATGGCTACACGGCCAGATTTATTCAAACATGCTGGCAGATTGTGGAGAAAGATCTCTTCAAGATGATCCTGAAATCACAAAATTGTCCAAAAATTGGGGGCAGCACCAACTCTGCCTTCCTCGCCCTTATCCCCAAGGAAAAGGGGGCAAAAGATTTCAGCCGGTTCCGCCCAATCTCTCTTTGCAACATTGGATATAAATTAATTACAAAGGTAATAGCAAATAGGCTAAAAGGCATCCTCCCAGCGATCATACCTGAGAACCAGGGGGGATTTGTTCAGGGGAGACAGATTGTTGACAATTACATACTGGTACAAGAGGCGATTCATTCAAGTCAAATTCGCAAAGAGAAGGGTATGGTGATTAAATTAGATCTGGCAAATGCCTTTGATCGGGTCAGGCAAAGTTTCCTTTGGGAAGTTCTGAAAAAGTTTGGCTTTGGGTTGGGGTTTGTAAATTGGATCCGAGCAAGTATTGCAGACCCATGGATCACCCCCTTGGTGAATGGAAGAGCAGCTGGCTTCTTCAAAGCTTCAAGAGGGCTCAGGCAAGGCTGCCCCCTCTCTCCGCTGCTCTTCGTCCTCCAAGCCTCTGCCTTAAGTTTCTTCCTTGATCAAAAATTGGAAGAACAGGAGATCCTGGGGCTTAATATAGCTAGAGGGGTGAAAAATGTAAACCACACTCTTTTTGCAGACGACACTCTTATGTTGGGAGCTGCCACAGTTAGATCTGCCTCAAGGTTTAAATAGGTGTTAGATGATTTCAGTGAAGCTTCAGGTAGTAGTTTAAACAAAGGAAAATGTAAAGCTTTCTGCTGGAATATTTCTGCTCTAACTCTATCTGCCATCTCCAGAACTTTGGGGTTCACTGCTTCCATAAGCTGGTCCTCCTTCATTTATCTGGGCCTTCCCATCTTTCACAATCTTGCTTATAATAGAGATTGGAACCCTCTTTTGGACAAATTCAAGGCAAAATTCCAGGCCTGGGGCTTCTCTTGGTTGAATCTCGCAGGCAAGCTTGTTCTAATCAACTCAGTCCTCAACAGTGTTCCCATATTCCAATTTTATGTGCTTCTAGCACCCACTGGCATTATTAAAAAGATGGAAGGCTACGTGCGTAAGTTCTTTTGGAAAGGAGGCAACCTTAATGACAGAAAATTTCCTTTGGTCAGCTGGGAGAAACTGTGTAAGCCTCTGATGGAAGGAGGTCTTAATTTTAAAGACTTTGGCTTGCAAAATATCGCAATGGGGGCCAAGCTTTTCTGGCGAGTTATTGCTCCGCACCCAGGCTGGGCACAACGAGCCATCTGGAGGAAATACCTCACGGGGAACAGGAAAAGAGCACTGGACAATTTTATTCCATCGACAGGATCACACTTAGTCAAGCGCTGTCAGAAATCAATCTCTCTTATCAACGACACAGCGTTCTGGATACCGGGCAATGGAAGATGTATTAAAATATGGGATGACAAAATAATGCAGCAACCTCCATTAGCGATGAACAGAACATTGCACGAGCTGAAACAATGGTTGGACAGCGCTGGTTATGTCACGCTGTGGGATATATCGAAATGGTCTGGCAGCGTTTGCCAGCAATGGTGCCTCCCTCCAACGCCACCAGAATTAACGCAAGCCAAACATATGCTGCTCGAATCATTAAATGGGAAAGCACCTTTAAACACAGGTAAAAGAGATGTTCGTGGATGGGGATCCGCTACAGGTAATTACACAGTTGCTCAAGGGTACACGTGCCTCCAAAAACGCCCATATGTCTCCCCCGACCCTGCTGTATGGAAGGGGCTGTGGAAATATAAGTCTATGCCAAAGGTCGACATTTTCTATTGGCTACTCTGCCACAGAGGAATACTAACAGAGGACAGATTGAAAAAAAAAAGGTTTTCAAGGACCATCAAGATGTCATCTTTGCTGTGAAAATGAAGAGAGTGCCCAGCATATTATGTTGGACTGTAGTTTCTCAAGAAGAATCTGGCAGATCCTTATGAATCACTGGAAGACAGAATTCATTCTTCCTATGTATATTTCTGACTTATTTGCTAACTGGCACACTTGTTATCCAGGAACCCTTCCAAAAAATGAAAGATTTAAAGCAGCATGGTTCACCTTACCAAAATTCATATGCTGGCAAATCTGGCTTGAGCGCAACAGAAGAGTCTTTAGGGATGAAAAATTAAATCCTCGGCTCATCACCAGCAAATTCAAAAGCCTCTGGAAAGAAACTTTGGGTGAACAGCTAATGGAAGTCAATTTAAATCCAAATGATTTAGATTGGGGCGCCTCGATGGGCCTTCAATTCACTGGCGAAACAAGGCAACCTAAGAGCATGAAAGAGTGGCAATTCAGAGGAAATGAGCAAGAGTTGTCAGACTTTCTCACCAGACAAGACAGATCTTGGTTATTCTTTGATGGGGCTGCAAAAGGCAACCCCGGCAGGGCAGGGGCAGGAGGAATTATAAAGCATAAGGAGGTTATAACAGTGACCAAATATGCTTGGGGTCTTGGACATTCCACCAGTATCCAAGCTGAAGCATTGGCACTTCTACAGGGTCTTAAACAAGCAAAGGCAATTGGAATTGCAGATTTAAGTGTAATAGGAGATTCTCAGTCCATCATCAAAGTTTTAGTGGAGGACTCCAATCCGGTGGATCTTAGATTGGCCAGAGTGATCCTAAGAATAAGAAACATGTTGAAATCTTTCCGAACTGCAAGCTTCCTCCATGTATTGAGAGTAAACAATAAAGATGCAGACTCGGAAGCCAACAGGGCGGTGTCCCTTTCAGAAGGTTCCCTCCTGATAGATGAAACCGAGGAGTGGGACTCTATCCCATAATGCTGCAATGTTTTTCCGCATCATTTTACAACAGTTTGTGTGTCTTTATAAGTTAGGAAAAATAACAAAGATAGATTCTTTAGCCTCATGTAAAAATTGTGGATCTCCAAATTTTGGAGTCTTTGATCAGACCGAGGATGAAAGAATAAGGGCTAGCCCTGACAAATTGTAATCGATGAAGGCTTTGGCCACTCTATAATATAAACTCATACCCGTTCTTGTAAAAAAA